>NJCR01002346.1:8447-33765 GCA_002234235.1 Fusarium hostae | reverse complement strand
TACCTGACTATTGGACACACTGGTTCAATATGCTGAAGTCAGCAGTGATGGCCTCAGCATAGGCTCAGGACTACTACAAGAGTCAGGTATTATTTCTGGCCAATTCTAACATGTCTATAAGCACACAATCCGTTGAGCTTAGCAGGGCTATGTTAAAGCTCCAAGAACGTATGACGAGGACGAGTGAACAATCTTACGCGAAGCAGAGTATGAAGGAGCGACTCACCAATATTCAGTCGCACGTTGCGGGGTTGAAGAAAGGCAAGAGCGCAATATTCAGCGTGATCTCGAAAAGAGCCTCTGGAAGATCGAGATGCTTAAGGAAGCAAAGGAGCAAACCGAAGAAAGGGAGTCCCTCGACCGAGGGTTAAGGATTCCCAACAAGGACGCAATCAAATTCAGTAGCGAAGGACACATGGCTTCGGAAGAGCAGCCACAGCATAGCCAAGACGCTATTGATCGTGCCCCGGCAAAGGCGGTGAAAGAGATGGGCTGTCTCGAAGAACAAATCAGGGATAAAGAGGCTGAGCTACAGAAGCAGATGAAGATCCATAAGGGCTTAACAGAGTCCATTGCAGCCAAAGAGGAGGACTACCGCGTTGCGTTGCAGAAGTCAGAAGAATTGCAGGAACGTATCGATTTCCCCGAGGACGCAGACCTTTCTCAGACCGTCGATGATATGAGACACCAGGTTGCATAGTCGATGGAGCAGATGCGCGAGCTCAATGCCGAGAACAAGAGATTGGAGGACGAGTGTTCCTGGCTGCGGGACCTCGTATTACAAAACACGGAGAAGTTAGAACTGCTTAACCAGGAAGCCTGCCACTACCGAGGCCGGCTGAGGCGTTGACAAGTGGCGACTGGCTTCGCTGCTCATGCCTCAACAGGATGAGAATGCGTTACAGGCTCTAATGCCTGTCGAGACTCTGAAAAGGACAAGATTAACTAAAGGGGAAAAAACGTATATTCAATGCGAAGACTGGCTTTGGAAATAACAAGGGCTGGGTTGATCAATGTACCACTGTATCAGCCGCACCGTTTCTGGTGGAGATGCCGGTGCCGACGCGAAACGTCCGCAGTCATTTGAGCAGTTACGTGCTACGCGTCTGATGTGGAATGCATCCAAGTTAAAGCGCGGTCAGAACACACCAAGTGGGGTTGTAATATGGAGGGGCTGGGCCGCCAACCCCGTTATCCAAGATCACCCTCATCACCCCGCATCATTTCGCATCAACCCCTCATCACCCCCGTCGCATCCCCGCATCATCACTGCGACAATGATTCTTGTGAGCGCAGAGAATAATGATTCCACAAGCACAAGTCCATCTTGCGTCGTACGCGATGGTTGCGGTCTGGCGCGGCGTTGCTCAAAAGGATAGCAGAGTCCAAATACCCTCATCTAATAGTCATATCGTGTTTTTTGCTCAACCGGTGAATTAGGAGACGCTCAGCTCTCTCCTGCAAAGGTGCTATCAGTCTTATGTTTTTCTTATCTTCATCGCTTGAATCGGTCCCGTAGGTCTTGCCGTTTCGTAGTCGCATGTTTGTACAACAAAATTCCGAAGATATGGGCGCTGAATGGGTTTAAGCTTAAAGAACAAGATATACTGTACGGTAACAATACATGCAAAGAGTGTTCATTCGTACATGTCGCTGCAATTGGGTTCCTCATTCGTAAATATTCAAGCCGTTGGCTACCTGTGGCCTCTGAGTGGGTCACCGCCTGATGGTGGTTCGTCCGATGAGTACGAGTCGTGAAACAACCGAAGCTCGAACTGATGGAGCAAGCACCAACACAAGGGGCTGCCACCTACCGGCCCTTGTCCCTGAAACACTAAGGTCATGTCTCCCCTCCTGCTTTGGCAATCAATGCCCGATCATACACCAGTCAAAATGGACCTGACTCCGATCTTGGCCATGGTCCTTAATGAACAGCGCTGGTGCAAGGTGTGTTTGTTGGAGTACACGGACCATGTAACGATTAATGATCTTCAGCCGCCAGATTATGCAATGGCCTGTGTGCGAGACTAAAATAAGCGAGCTTAGGCATAATACCCAATAGGTTCGTCCTGCGATATAAAGTCTTTAGAGTGTAAAGAGACAACATCAGGAATGGACAGGGATATGTAAGTCCAGGGATCCCCATTCGAAAAGTAAGTAGTAAGGAAAAATATGCTCCAGCGGTTACAGAGTACACAATAGCTTAGGGACAGAGATGCCGTGCTGACCAAGGTGTATCAGTTCCACTATTACCTAGCGGCGTACATGGCCCGCAGTGAGGCTATTATTTGTATGATGGTATAATAATTGTCATGGTCGCTCAACAGCATCGAACGCATGAGGCTTATCTACATCACGGCAGAAATTGGTCTTGGACTTATGCATGAATAAACCTGGTAAGAAGTATTGACGATTTTCTCTCATTTTGCTACTCCGACAGTCTTTACGAACTTGTATCTAATATACAATTAAAATGGTGGCCTTTAACCTCCCATGCCACCAATCCATTCTCTCCAACACCATTTATCACTTCGCCTTCCAATTGTCAAATGGCTGACATTCCCCACCCTGAATTTGCATCAAGTATCCAAATTCCTACTGAACCTGAACACAAGACGTTGTATTTTGTTTTTACCATACCCGACACCGGATGTCCTGTCTAGTATGGGCGACCAACCCCGCCAGGTCGTAGTTGAAGTGTGAACTTTCTGCAAGGTTGATCTGGAACGTGGTGCCTAGCAAGGCGATAAATTGGTATTATGCTCGCTCAAGCTGGGCAAAAGACGCACGCTGAAGCGTGGTCAACGTATTGTGATGATCATCGTTGATGATTCATTTCGTGATTGATATGTTGTGGGAGGCCAGCTCCATGTGAACAGAGGAAATGTAGTTGTCGAGTATTTCATAGCATAATGAAAGCGAAATCATTAGAAACAGGTCGTCAAGTCGTGTAAGTTATGAAATGTTGATGCGTAGAGAGAAGATGGCTGAGGTCTGCTTCGGCCTCTAACACCGAACCCCTATCTTTTATATTCAACATCTTCGTCTACCAACAATCTCAAATCCACACAAACAACCTAAGACTCTTAGTACAACTCATTTTCAAGCCTAATCGCCAAAGTGAGGCGAGTATATGCAGGTCTCACCCCCAATTCCCCCGCCTCAAGTCACTGTGCAGGGCGAACGGCATTGCAGAGATGGGGCAACGCTGCATGGCCTAGAATACCATCTGAATCACTGGCTGGACTGGTATTATACCGTAGCAAGGGATCTGAGTATGCTGAGTGCGGATATAGAACCTTGCTTTCATGGTACACATGTCTCACCTGCCAAGACGTGGCTTTTGTCTCTCCAGTCTCCAGCCGCGAACAATCGCCCGTCTTGTCCAATCAGTCTCGCCCGCAGAGTATACACTCGGGGCCAAGGGGCAATCGTGACAACGCTCTCTTGCGCACCCTGACGCCTACCAAGAGAAGCCACAATGATGTCTGAGGCAAAAGACCCACAATACCTCTCAACTGCCTAACGGGTTCCTGAGGGATAAGATAGCGGCCCGCCTAAAGGATATAGTTACCGCTGGTGAGACCAACGCTTGATGATCACATGGAACATAATAGACCGTGAACAACATCCACGTCGAGCGGCTTAGGTATGTTGCTATGCACACTGGCTACAATGAGGAACAAACTAGATACGTTTCGGTGCCGTACATCAGCGCCGTTTTGGTAGCCTTGTCAAGCATACCGTCATCAAACAACCAGTAACATCGATGCGAGGCGCGCACACCGCTAGCTGATATTGCGAACTTAAGCGAACTTGGACTGTCTGGCATGTAACCCTACAAGACAGCGTCACCCCTTGAAGTCTATGAAGCGCAAAGAGAAGACAGCAGGGATGGGGCAGGCTCTGGTGGTTGTCAAGTACACAACAGCCCATTAATAGGGATGCCGCATGAACAAGGGTCCATCCGTCTCACCCGGGCTGAAGTTGATGCCCCGCCACCGGCGGCTGCAACAGCTTCCGGGGTGCAGGCCCATGTCGGATGAGCTAAATTCAACGATCTGCTAGTTGAAGGTGGGAGATTGACCAACAATGGACAATCTGTACGCGCCGGTTCAGGCCCAGGCCAAGTCCCTTTCAACCCCCGGGGCCCATTCAAGGTTGTGATGAGACACGCAATAAACCGGGCTGAGATCCGCTGTCGAATTCGTAGCTCGAAGCGAAGCGTACTCCACCAAGAGCCAATATGATTTGCGAGATACGTGGTAGACAAACACATACACAAAAGTCTGAAATACCGTGATAAGTGATCTGCATCTTTGAATGGACAGGGTCAGAGGTTACATTAGAGTTTGCATACGTCTGAGATCTATCCATTCATTAAGGTGAGAGAAGGAAATAAAAAGTAGGGAGAATAACAATGACGTTGGAAAAGGATACGAGCCCGGCAAGCCGATCATCAACTGGTACGTGGGAAGCTGGCCAACGCTTTTAGTGCAAGGGGCCTCGTACGAGGGTTTCCCCCAATGAGTCGTGCTCCACAGAGTGAAGCTCTGCAATCGCAATGTCTGACTAACGTCAAGTCTAAGTTGAGACTGAAAGACAAGTTTTCGACCACGAAGTTCATCTACGAATGATAAAGCTAGCTCAAAATGTGATATAATAGCTCGATGGCGTCAATGAATTATACTTTTGACGGCGAGGAATCATGGTCAGCTAGCTCCCCTCTTTTTTCCCTGAGTTAGCAGGAGCTCACCCTTCACTTGGCCAGAAGAACGTGAAGTAGAAGTACAGAGGCCGTAAGACTGTCGCAATGAAACGGCGGTGTAGATGCATTTCGCTGTGATGGAGAATCTGCTCCCAGCCGGAAGCTACAAGCCTGCGTATTGGTGATAGATCAAATTGATATAACACGAGATGTTTGTGCCAAGCACATCTTGCTGCAGACTTTTGCACTCCTAGATGTTCTTGTAGGTTTCTGAAAGAGGCTTGGTCAACGTGGAGACAATGTGTGGATTAATTGCCAACTGACTCACCATATTGTGACGTCTTGCATCAGACACAAAGCCTGATGCTCATGACAAACACTTGCGAGACGCGTCAAAGCCCTATCATGTCGCTTGACCCCTGAATGTCCGTTACAATTCTAGTAATCGGTGGCTGGGCAGGGCTCGAGCGGCTCGAGGCAGGGAAGAAAGGGCGCCATCTTCGCCGCCAGACTAGGCAGTGTCCCACGTGAAAACTGAAACTGGAAGGGACGGGCCTCGAGCTTAGGCTTATCTTGTTACAAGTCAATATTTCCACATGAATTCTGGGAATAGCAAAGTGGGGATGCCAGGGATGGGGCGTTGAAAGGCCTACCAGATTCTCAACCCCCGTGCTACAATGCACCAGCTGTGATAACACTCCCATGATATTTAGTGTGAGACTTGCCTGGGACCTAAGCTCGAATCAAGGTGAGGAGGCCTACATACTACTAGAAGTTTACTTATCTTCATGCCAAGATAACAAGGTAACCACGCTTACCACGGTCCCTCAAGTAACCGCAACATCAAGGACACTGTCAACTGTAGTGTGGTGTGATAGCTAATGCATGTAGTTATCGGGGCTGTAGAACTAAACCTTTTCCATGATAACATCTATGACTGGCACGAAGCGAGATATCAGAGTATGTCAAAATCCCCTGTGCCGTAGCTAAAGCGTTTAACAAAGCAGAAATCACCAATATCCAGTAAAGACTGTACTTAGACGGGGAACATCCGAGCTGAAACCCGAAACCAGTGGAAAGTACCAGCCCCAGCCACCGCCTTGTGGCTCTTTGGACTTGAACGGTAGCGTAATCCCTCCATGATCTTCTCCTCAATGTTCTCAGCAGTTTTGTCCCTCCACTCCTTGATCTGAGTTTCGGACTTTTCTCCAATCGATCTTTCCACCCGACCAGGGTACTGATCTCCGGTGTAGCTGTGTGGAAGTACAAGATGATCATTCCATTTCAACATACTGCACAAGATCCTGTGAATATAATAAGCGCCAAGAGTTACACATAGCATATGATCCATATACTTACGTGACAAGCTTCATAACAAGATTTATCGCATCTTCTTCTTCCATAGTAAGGGATACCTGAAGCATGAAAGATACCATCCACTCACCCTCTGTAGACAAGGTTACGACGACGCAATAGTAACGGGGTGCAGAAGGTGTAGCAGTATCAGGACCTTTTTTGAAATTGAAATCGACACGGTGATAATCATCCTCCGCAAGCGTCGCTAAGGTGACTATTTTGTCATCAGGGCTTTCGGTAGGAAGCTCGCTTGAAAAGACATAAGTTGGAACATGAATTTTGATGTAATCATTGGGGCTTGTTGGGCCAAGACCATGCTGGTTCGATTCATCAGGGCTAAATGATAGTGGAATGCCGATCTTTTCTACCAAGGACGGTGCTGTGCTCTTGGAAGCCATGTTCTGTTTGCGGTCGCGTGAAACAGACGTGAATTCAGGATTTGAAGTTCGAACAGTGGTCGACAGGTGAATAATGCCTAATACAACAGGAGCTCGAATCAGCGACTAACTTGATACTAAGATAGACCAGCGCTCTCTTATGTACCTTGCGATTGACCGGAACTATAGATATAACATAGGAGAGTTGTTGGGACGATCCTTTTATACCTCACGATGCAGATATCAACTCAGCGAGATGAGTATGGCCTTTATGAAAGAGGCGGTGTGATGATGAGATTTCATTGATGACAAGAATGGAGTTGGTAAAGTTCCCATTGGTTCTCTTCATAATGGCCGCGGCCCATCGATGTGACCATAGTGCAGGAAGGGCCGTGATTGTGCGAGGGGGAGGGTCAAGGATCTCAGCCACCTTTTGACTCCCTAGAGAATACAAATTCAGTGCTCGGCCTTATCGCCCACCCAACCACCAGGGATTGCCATTGGATTTGCGGTGAGAAATGGTTTCACTGCTTCCCAAATACCGGATTCCCTTGGAAGTTCTGGTTCAAACATGGGCAGTTGTCAAGATAAGAAATAACACACCATTTCACAATTTGTTTGATTTGGAGGCCAAATTTTGGATGTGATCCCACTGCACAGTCACATGGGTCGGTGTTCAGTCTGGTTCTACTGAATACAGGATATTTAGCATCAATACTATCAAGAATTTTGAGTGATCCAACGTCTTAGCATTCTCGACAGCAATGCGGCCGCGTTGGGCCTGGCCTCACCGATACGATGACTCATTCCACTCAAGCGACTGAACATGGGGTTAATGTTTACGTGCGCCTGTAATCCTGCTATCAGGGGCTTTCGATGCCTGCTCACATGCAGCGACGAGTAACGACACAGGTATGTAGCAAAAGATCAAGCTTTGTGTACGTCACGGGTGGGTAAAGGCCCAATCAGTTTTCGAATACCGGCCCGAAGTAGATGCGTTGTCTCTGCCCCGTTTGTTAATTGCGAACGGGGTAGAGCTTGAATTGCCTGCAGAATCTGAGAGCAAAACCCCGTTCCATACTAGACTTATCTGGCTTACCACCAAGTCGTATCTGCTGTATCTTTTCTATTTCATTGCTAAAGATAGTACTTGGAAGAAGAAACGTGCTGCTATCTTGGTTATTGTTCTTGGTTGCGAGGAAAGACGCGTGATACGCGTGAGCTTCTGCCGTCGCAAAATGGAGAAGCGATCGAATGAAACACGTACCTGCATTGCGTTTTAGGGCTAGAGCCGAGGAGATCCACTTGTTTTCTCGAGCCTGCATGTGAAACCACAATGGACTTTATCTGGTTTTGGTGAAGGACGAGGGCCGCGCTTAGCGAGGTACACCGCTGCATATGGGGATCCGTTGCCGCTACCGTGCCGAAGTGGCTGTTAATTTCGCCTCATTCCCCTTGTACTTGAGTACATCTACGGCCCCAAAATTTTCAGCTTCTCCACTACAGAGCCGTATTGCCTTAGGACCCGCATTCCGTCTGTCCCGGCGATTGGCAGGGATTGACACCGCCATTGACAACTTTGACGCCGGATGATATACAATATGATGTACCAGCCGAACCACGACACGAGGCCATTGTTCACAGACAACCGGGGACGATCAGGCCTACGACCTGCCAATGGTTGGACAGGATGTTGACGAATTGTGTAGGTGAGTGTGCGCCATGCTTACTGCTAGGCTCATCTGAACGAGGCCATAGGACACGACCATTCACTGTCATGTTAATGTACATGACCCTCGACGTTGACCAGATTTCGAGCCCACACGACTTACTCGAGACAACGACGGCCATCAAGGCACAACAAGATTGGGAACAGTCAGTTATCGACTGGTTTGAGGCCAACCAGTATGAACTTGCCGATGAGGGGCGAGTGGAGGTTGGACCCTACTCGAGCTTTTACTGTGGGCTGGAGATGTTCGCCAGGTTCACACCCGAGTGCGATGACAATAGCCAAGCTTTCCAAATTAGAATTGGGCTACGATGAGCAGCGCCTCAATCACACCTGTCGCAGTACATATTATTCTTGCTGTTGTATATGTACTTCTGCTGATGAACTTAGGTACATTTGAACTTTTCGTCCTCACCTCAGACGCAAGCCGGCCATCACGTTTCCCCTCCAAGAGGTGTATTGGCACCTAACGGAGGAGAGACACGTGTACCCCCCAGCTGCATAAGATTAGGTCCCCGGTAGCAGTTAGCAAGTTGGCGTTGGGCGGCGTCTAGATCCTGGCCCTGAAGACTTCCTGCTAGCTTGCTTTTGAAGAAAAAGCTCTGCGGCTATATATAAGAACATGGTATATCGCTGCGTTGTCAAGTATCAGCCCAATCTACTCTCGACAATAAAGCCTACCGTCAACTACCTTAACCATCCAAAATGTCTTTCAGGAACCCTACGCGTGGATACTATCTGTTTGGCATATGCTATATTCGTTTCTTCCATGCGGAGGACACCCGATGTGAACTGCAGCGAAGATACGCATCTGCCGAAATGCGCGAGAATTTTGAGAGTCAGACACACTACAATTTGAATTGGGTCATAATCTAATATCACATAGGGATTGTGAAAGACTCTCGAACGCCAACCCTGGAGGAGTGGGCAAGATTTGTGGAGGATGGTTTGCCTCAAGCTGGCAGGGAAGAATACCTTGTCCATCGCAATCCTGACCTCAAACACGCTGCGTATCAGTTGAAACAGTTGGTCGGCAAGACAGTAGATTGGCTATCGGGATGAATCTTTCCGCGACAACTCAGATCTAGCTATGCCTATTTTGCGCAAGTGGATTAACATATGATGAGAAGAAAGGACATAGGCGGTATAAACTTGGTGTGGTCACCTACTTATCGGCGTTCATGAATGCTAAGCTTTCTTCCCGATTTTTAACACGGATATCCCATAGAATGTGATGTATTTCAGTAGCATATCGAGTCTGTGTGCTCAATGGTACGTTGGAAATGATATCACACCAGAAGGACGATGAGAGGACAAATAATCCAATCAAGGGGTATATCAAGCGACAATGAGTTGTTTACTTGAGCTCCCACACCCTGAGACCACCTCCCTTGGGTTTTAGAAGGGGCTGAGGGAGTGCGGCGGTCAAAACCATATGGAAGCCCTGAAAATGGTTCATTCAGGTCTATCGGAAGACGGCTCCAGACCTGCGTCTGCACGGCGGCAAGCCTGGGAGGACTCACTTGCTGGAAGGCAACATATCATATGGCAGGGGAGACAAACCCTGGGTCAGATTTTCACACCACAAGTATTACTGTCCACCAAAACGAGCCGTGTTCCTCAACCTGTGCTGTTCTTTTTCTTTGTTCTCAAAATCTCCCATATCCAACTCCTCGAATTTGAAGCCCTCATCATGGCAATTGGTCCAATCCAACAGTATGACACCAGAATGAAGGATGAGGAGATCGCTTTCCTGCCTGTATTGTCTTCTTATTTGTCCATCCGGTATGGCTCTCTCATGGCACCTTGGAACAGAGGCTCGATAATGGCCTGTCTTCAAGATCAGCTGGCGATCAGAGGATCAAAGGGATTTATCAGTGAGCTTCGCGACCAAATCTTTGATGATATGAAACTCGCCTACCGCCCGTTGTCGAGTTCCCTAGCCGTCATCAAAGACCAGTTCAACTGCCGAGCTTATAAAGACACGAAAAGGGATGCCATTCGAAACCATCACTCCTTCATCGACAGATAGGGAGGCTCTCAGCAACCACGACATCCTTCATTTCATCGCCAAAGCCGGACAGTTCCCGCTTAGTTGGGACTCCATCAGCCAGGATAAGATAGATGCTGTGCTGGCGCTTTGCATTGGTCTGCTGGCCGGTGAACGATGCGAAGAATCAAGACCGAACGCGCGGTTGAAATTCCGCAGACTGCTATGTGGCTTGCCAAACGACAACAACTCAAGCCGGCCTTTGGCACCTGTTTCGGTGCTATCCCCCCGGCTATCCCCTTCCGCGACCACTGTCATCCGCAGCGTCGTCCCCAGAGCGATCTGTTTCTCGTGGTCGCTCTTATCGTCTTCAGTCTCGCTCCCGACCTCCAGAGAGCTCACCATTTGCTGAACGCTCGTACACTCTAACCGCTGGGTCATGGCGACATAACTTTCACAATTGGATTGCAGGTATGAACATATACAAGTTTGGGGGACTCCTATTCATGTCAGGGGGCAGTTCTTTTACAACCTAGCGCTATTTCTGTCTTCCAGTGGAATTATCGTACTGCGTATGGAAATCTAGCTTCAGTTCAAGTTAATTGATTTCTTACCTTGTGATGCTCCAAGTCGTGATTCAGTTTCCTTTCGCCTTATTAGACGTGAGTGCTGAACCTCAGAGTTCTTTAACTCCACGTGGATGTATGTAGCTACTGTCGTTACAACAGGAGGGGAGGACAGCATCACTCTGTTTTGGCGATTGACAGCCGGTACTGAACAACCCCCCACTCGCGACGCCCTTCTCATTGAGGGGTCCGGTGTTCCTGAAATTCCTTTGCTCAAGGAGACGAAGCTTTCCATGTTCCTACATTCGCTGCTCGCCAGTTAAAGAGGGTGCATCACTCCTGCAGAAGTTATCGAGGGATTAAACACATTACCACCAACATTTCATTTCCTGTATGATACTTTTTATCTCAAGGCAACGTACTGGCCCAGTTGACCAACCATTTGAAGCCCAGCTGAATCATCGTCCATATGATTCTCAAGAGCGTGGCGCAAGTAGTCCAATCTGGCTACCAAAAGGTCTTCAAACAATCAAGCCATCGCTATTAGAACGACTTCCAAATGATGTTCAAACAGTCATATTTTCGAACCTGGATTAGTCTCTCATCTTCCTCTCCATGGTGAACCGACATTTTCACGGCATAGTAAACCCCCAACGGTTGGCTACTACGCAAGACAAGTTTGAGTTTGTCATGAGAGCAGCAAAAGACTTCCCACAATATTGAACCACCGAGAAAAGGAAGGGCCACCGACCCGGACACTTGGAGTGCTACTGGTGCTTCCCTGTACGTAGTCTGCAACACTTTGATACGTTACAAGCCAACACAGCCTACTTTGACCCACAAGGCCGGTTGGTATCGAAGCAGGAGGCGAGACCTCAAGACCGGCTTGTGCCCCTCCGCCGCTTCTGTATCGGATGTGGAGTAAAGACTGGACTTCACGCATCATCTGACTGCATCGTGACAATAACAAGTCAGGATCTTTGGGTTTCCCGATGCCGACGTGTGTGGCAGAAGCCCAACTGCCTGCGGTGCCCACACTGCTCTTCAAGTTGCCCACTACGATCAAAAAAGAAGTAATAATCGTTACTATGCGTCTGTCTACACGACATTAGAAGCCGTTTGCATTATCTTGTGTTGGCAAACGTGAGAGATGCTTGCGCCATGGAGCTTTGCTGCACCAAAAGGCCCATGGAAAAGACTCGTGTGAATAAGGGTCAGTGAGATTAAGCTATATGAAGGACAAATCGAAGAGACCCTGACAAATACTTGACCTGATTACCCGCGGGAGGACTCTGCTATCAATACCTGTATTAGGATCAGGAGAGTTACTAGCACTGCTCTGTAAGGGCACTCTCAAGTCTCGAGTATTGTTTATGGTACTGAATAATAATATTTAAACTTCATTTAAACTCATGGCACCTCTCATTTATCCATCATTCCCAAAAGGATACATATCTAGCCACCAGTCTACTGTAAAGAAGAAACTGGCTGAAATCGCCATTTCTTGTTTCCATATGCATGACAATACGCTGATCTTTGCTGCTTCTTTTGTTCTCCCATCTTGAGTGAAAATATTGCACACCTTCGTGGGTACCACGCCAACCAGAATTTGGCGTGATTAGAGCAACAGTGCATGCGCACGGTCAATGATTGACCACACGCTGATCACACCATATTCTTGACACTCTTCCTAACAGAGAAACACAATCAGTGGGGAGAGATGGTACTAAATGATGATGAGGAGAATATTTGTTCGTGAATCAAGAAAATGGCTTTGAATAGCACAGTATCATGGAATCGAATACAGACCAACCTTCCATCTAACAACATGCTTAAAAATCTCCTTAAACATCCAAACTCAATGAGTCCGTCTTTGGAAGCGTGACTGTAACATGGGCTATCGGGAGTCCCAGGATTGGCTGGGATTATTTGAGAGTAAGATCGTCCTTCCTCTCAAGTATCCGGTGCACACACTGGCGGATTGGCCATCCAGAAACCCTAAGCACGACGGATCGAGGGAAAGCTATTGGCGACGTCGATGGGGCATCATGGATGGGACACGATGATGCCGACGACTGAGAGAGAAGGTTGATGGGTGATATGGAGTATGCTTTGGGCGAACAAGGAGGTGGAGGCAGAGCAGGTATCAGTAGAATCACCAGATGTGACGGCGGCGGTCATTCACCTGCCAGAGCGTCTGGTCATTACGGCGTCTGTCTACGTACCGGGTGGAGATGCCCAAGCTCTACAGGGCTATCACTGACGTGAGACGAATACCAGGAAGGGCGGTGGATGGGGTGATTACCGGCGACTTCAACCGGCACGACCAGATGTAGGGAGGAGACGATGTATCGGTGGCAAACCAGGGCGTGATGGATTATCGACTTGATGAAAGGATTCATGCTTCGAAGCCTTCTCCGGCGAGGCGCAAAGACATGGGAAAGCGGAGACTGTGGGAAACACGGACTTGGTTCTGTCTTTCGGGCAACTTGCGGACGCACGTATCAAAGGTGCGATACATGGTACGTAGCAAGGATCAGATCATCGCATGATAGAGACAGTGTTTAACATCTCGGTTCCGGCGTCGAAACAGGACGAAAGACTCCTGTTTAATAATGCACCCACGAAGGATATCAATAATAGGATTGTGGGTACAGTAAGGGTTAAACTGATGAGAAACAGGGTGCAGCAGAATACGAACAAATTGATGTTGACGGTTTCGGAAGTCGCCTAGGCCTTGACACCTAGAGTCAAACTACCCTATACGCAAAACGGCGGCGGGCCGACGATCTCACCCAGCTGCGATATGTTTGCACGTACTGTAGGAACAGGGCGCGAGCCGCAAGATGTGCTGGTAAGAACTCCTGGAACCTCGAGGGTTTAGGAACCGCGGCGGCGAAGGAACATCACGATGCCATCCGATAACGCAAGATGAACCATTGCAAGGATTTCCTAGCGGACAGCGACAACATCTGGAAGGCGGCTAAACATTCGAAATCTAAAGATAAGAGAGCTTTTCGATAACTGCACAGCTCACGAGAGAAGACGGAACGAAAACGACGAATCATCGGGAACAAGCCGAAGAACTTCTCGCCAAGTTCTTTCCGTCACTGCCAGGCAATGTCGACGATGAAGGATCCCGGCAACAGAGAGCTACACTAGTGATGCCCAAATTGTCTGCAGAAGAAGTAGAGCGTCGACTGTGTAAGAAAAAGTCGTGAAAGGTGCCAACAGAAGACAAACTACCTGTTGGAAAATCCGGGGATCCCCCTTCCCTTCAGGATTCAGACTAACAGTCTGAAAGTCCTAGATTTAAAGTTTAAAGTCCTAGATGAAATCATTTAGAGATATAAACCTGAGAAGAACTCTCATCTCACTAATAAACAACCAAGTTTTATAAAAAATACATTTTCACCCAGCACTACTGCGCAATATAAACAACACTACCAGCGATCATCTGGAAGCAGGACTGGCCGTTGGTGAAGCACGATATCCTCGACATCTTTCAAGCGCCATTAGAGGGAGACATTATACCGAAACACTGAAGGCATGTCCATATCATTTACCGCCCCAGAAGCTAGGTAAAGACGACCATACGATCGCGAAAGCCTAGAGACCGATCTTGCTTCTAGCCACGTTGGACAAGGTGTTGGAGTCCGTTGTGGCTGAGAGAGTCCCCTACACTGTAGAAGCTCACAGGCTCCTCCCGCCCGATCACATTGGCTCGCGCAAGCAGCGATCAGCAGAATAAGCCCTCGTATTTCTACAAGAACACATCTTCTCAGGATGGTCATGTTGTGAGTCTTATCAGTTTCGAAGTGAAATGAGTGTACAACGGCGTATTCAACTTGAGACCATTGCAGCGTGTGGAGGCAAGACGGATTCCAAAGGGCCTCCTGGGATGGGTTGATGCATTTTGCTCAGAGCGGACTGCAACCATTATGATCAACGGCCAAAGTTCCGAGAGCAGACTGCTACCATAGGAAGGACTCCCGCAAGGATCTCCTTTGTCGAGATGCCGTCTCTGTTCTTCAATGCTGATCTGGTGCAAACCCAGATCGACGGGAATGGTGGAGCCATCGCGTTCGTGGACGCCTACACTGCTTGGGTATCTGGACCAATGGCCCAGAGCAACCGGGGAGGGTTACAAGCGATAATTGACAAAGCTCTCGACTGGGAGAGACGCAGCGGCGCAACAGTTGAAGCGGGGAAGATGGCGATCATACATTTCACGCGATACACAGGCAGAATAGACTTGAAACCCTTCACCATCAAGGGCGAGATGGTCGTCCCAAGGGATCAAGTCAAGGTTCTTGGAGTCATTATGGACTTGCGCCTTCACTGCAAGCAGAACATCGTAAAGGCAATAGAGTTGAAACGACTGACAGGGGTGGCTCCTTCTACAACCAGACAGCCTTTTACAACCATCGTAGCTCCAGTGGTGGACTACGCCTCCAATGTCTGGATGTATGGGTGTAATACGGTTTCGTCATATGCCATCCATTGAATGCAAAGGGTAGGAGCGCAGGCGATCATAGGATCATTCACAAGCATGGCGACATAGATGATACTGGTATCAATACTTCTACTTCAACATCAACCTTCATTAGAGAGTCGATACAGGTCTAATAGAGGGCATATTCGCTCCCACCAATATAGTCTATCATGTTTCTTTCTTTCTAACACAAGACAAAGGAGTCTTTGATCAACCAACAGGTGTTGGATAATAACAAAAAGTTCAGGGTCGACCAGCATCTCCAACAGAGCCTCGAAGGCCCACAGGTCGCTTATCCAATCATCAACCCCGGCTCGCCAGTGTCAGTACGGTTGATATAATTGGCCGAGCAGACCCTAGACATCCTAACTAGGAAATTTTTAAAAGCAGACAAGTTCACAGGGATGCAGATGTCTGCATCTTGCTTGAGGAATGACGCTACCGGCGAGAGCCTCGGCTTGGCCTCCTTGACAGCTCCACCAATTCTTCCGCTTGCCTTGAAACAATGCAACTAAGAAAAGGTCGGCAGCGAAGAATCCGTGGAGCGTTTATACGCGCAGGATTAAGAGTGGCACATGCATAGCCCTGATATCACCGTACTGTGTCAGGAGTCAACAGGCGGAGAATATGTAGTGACAGAGAAATTCTAGGTCCAAGGTTAAGGCCGCCGATGATACTTAGCTTTATGCAGTGGGTCTACGGGGGAGCCTGAGTGACGTTTGCAGACAACCAGCGGGCAGTTGGCCCTATAGTCGTATACCTGAGGCAGCTTGAACAACGGCCAAAGCCTGATGCCTCTGTGACTCCTACAGGTTACCTAGTGCACAGAATCGTTGGGCTTTGCTGACAGAAATAATGTATTTTGTGAAAATGAGTTTGTGCTATCAAAGTCAGCCCCTAATCCTGACTCTTTTACTTCTCTTGTCTGGAAGTTCCTTGGCAAAACGAGTATGGCTGTTCAAAAGTCAATCTCTCCTCTTGATTCACATCACTAAACGCGCAACTCCGCCGATATCACAGTCAACCGTGGATACGATTCCAAGAACGAAAACTTCGAGCTTCGTACAACAAACGGAGAGTTTAGAACCTTCCAGAACTCGTTGCATGTGCAATGATGCACTCATCTATACGTCTCAGCTTACCATCAACCAGCACGGATGCACTGTAGTATTTCACTACATGTTCGCACAAACTCGTGACTAACTGGGACTCAAACACTCTATCAGTGCCCATATGTTAGGAATGGGGAGGGTCAGCCATACTTCGATAATAAAGCTTCAGTTTCCTGCTGATGTGATTTCCCAAAGAAACGCCCAATTACCACAGCGATGGCGGCGTAGTTTAACTGGGTCTTCCAGTGAGTACACGAGGATATGTAAGTATGGTAAAGATCGACACTCACGCCGCAAAAGACGTAAAGGAGACTCCCAGCATAGAATGACGTTTTTTCGTCTATGCTCCATTGGTAAGTTGGATAGATAATCACAATACCGACCAATGATCCCACGCTCTCGGATAGTGCGAAGGACATCAGGACAGGCCCTACAGCAGAGCTCGGGAGACGGTTGGCTATGAAGCAAAGCAGACTGAGGTTTGATGATACGCCAAAGGTATTGATAATAAGGCCTTCATTGTCGTCAATAAGATTGTTTAAGAAGTCTAGAAAACACGAACCGATGGTAATGGCAAGCGATGAGTCTGCTACACTGATCATGATCGCGCCCAACGCCATCAAGATCACACTACATCTACCAATAGTTAAATTGATGTTGTTGGAAAATACCCTCGTATGCCCTTCCATAGAAATCAGGCAGGGTAAGAAGATACCGAAGATGAACAGGCTTATCTCGCTTCTAAGAAGCCATAAATTGTCGGCCTTGGCTGCAAGTTAAGTTCGATGATTGGGATTACGACATTAAAAGAGTAGTGTACGTACCTCTGTAGGACTCAAACCGCATCTGTGCTGCGTATATGTTGCAAAGAGGGGCCGAGATGCTTGAGAAATAGCAATGAAGGAAAAGATCCAAGGGGCAAACGCCAGGATTTTCCCTCTCGGGGGCGCCTTAAGACCCAGGCATATCTTCAAAAGCCCCACGAGAGATACAACTCCATCATCTGGATGGCTGTTACCTTGATGAGAGTCCTGCCTACCGGACCACAAGGGACCTGTGGTAGAATCAGACTCATCCTGGCTCAGCTCATGGGTAGCGTAGTTCGTGCTGTCGAGGAACATAGCGATGCCACCTGCAGTAAGACACAAAACTCCAGCCATAAGTCCAGCCATAAGTCCAGACCAGTAAGGACTGCGCCGTGAGAGCCTAGCGACCAGAATGGGACCGAGAACTTGGGCCAGGACAGTAATGAAACCTGTCGTATGAGAGTATATTGTTCTAGGAGATGCTTAGTATTTCTTGATGACGCTATAGAGAACGAGAAGGGACGATACCGAGCGCAAGGAGTGTTCCGATTATGGAGCACAGTGAGAGTGAGGAACTTTGAAGCGTAAGAACCTCCGCCCCAGAATTTCGCTAGTGGGCCAACCACAGCATTCAAGTGCGTCCAGGTAGGAAGAAAACACGCTGCTCTTCTCAACATCGGTGTACGGGGGAATGACACGGGTAACAGCCTTACAGCTCGCATATGTGGCAATAGTTGCAAGAAGAATGCTCCCAATATTCAATCTGATGGCCTCATGGGGCGACAGTGTGCGGAGAGAGGAGCCGAGTATGTAGGCGCTTGACATATCTAGCCCTTTGTTTAGAACAGCTGGCTAAGGCTAGGGAAAAAAGTGAAGTTGCGCAAGGTATGAAGGGTTGAACATACTGGATACTTGTGCCACAATCACTCTTGCGGTACCGGCATCCCAAAATCCAGGTCGCCAATGCGGATTACGTGCTGATACCATGGTGTCGTTGATCAGCTCGACCAAACTTAGCAGGAAAAAAAGCACGAATGCCGGTAAGGCAGCTCGGATACTGCGTGACTCCATGTCGATTATTCTGGCAGGTAACTGAGAAATTAATGGAATTGCGTTGTCTTTTTTCTCTTCACTGGTTGCCCCCAATACTTGACGAGGCAAAAATACAAACGTGGGTGTTCAGGGCGAGCTATCAGTAATAAGGGGATGAAGGGCCATTCTCACTCCGCCCATGCGGAGCATCGTTTCATAGAAAATGCCGAGACTGCATCAGAGCATAGGTCAGCATGGATCTTTTGGTGACGAATCGTATGCACATATCCAGGCAGCTGGCCCGCGCTAGCTACATCAGCGGCGATCTTCTCCTATCAGCCCCCCATCATCTAGAAGTTTGGTCATGCAGTAATACTGGTTGTAAAGTTTTGGCCCGCTATCGGGCAACACCGCAACCAGCTAATGAGATATTAGTAAAGGTCAATTCGGTGCCTCGTCATCGAGGCTGTAACAACGCCCTCAATGCGACTGCAGTGGAGGAACTCTCAATGGCTGTGCAGATTTTGCGTGGGCTATACCGTCCAATTTCGATCCCATCAACTTATCATGCATAGAAGGCAGCTAAGCTTTGGTGCATGTTGCCATCTCTAGGAGACTGGAAAGCGACGTCTATCCTGGTCAAGCTGCAGAGCGTTGTTCGAGTCACTGCCTCTCAGCCTCGTGTTGGAAACTCAACCCTTAGGCCATACCAGTGGGTTGAAAAAGAACCGTTAGAGGGGCACCAATTTTGGGGTCTACTTCGCTTAAGATTGAACCCACAACACAGACCCATGCTAGCGTCAATTAGCGCTGTCTCTATTTTTAAGATCGACGGAATGATGAGATACGATTCGCCCACGCAGCAAGTCTGGTCCGACACCTGAAGTGGGCCCTGTTTGAGGGAAGGGACTTGCGCAACCACAGAAGTGAGAGGCAGTCTGTCTTTAAATATCTGTTAGCTTTCTATTGTTTCCGTACGTTGGTTTGTTCGCTTTGCAAGGGACTTTTTGAAATGAATAATGCCGACGCCGAACAGACTACGCCCACAGGCAAGGTATCAAGGGCGAAGAAAGGGAAGCCAGTCCATGTTTGCGGCGAATGCCAAAAGGTACTCTTCTCTAATTGAACCACGACAGGTAATTAATTACGAACAAAATCAGGTATACACTCGAGCTGAACATTTGAGGTACAACTTATAGATACAATAGAGATAAAGAGCTCACTAGTTGGCAGGCGGCATCAGTCTTCACACCGAGAGCCTAAGTTCGAATGTCCAATATGCCAAAGGCGCTTTTATCGCAAGGACCTCCTAGAAAGACACTACAAGCGGTCAGTCACACCAGCTTTATGATTTGACGGTTCTGACAGTAGGTTTGTGTCAGACATGAAGAAGGAACAGACTAGCCGGCTGTTTCGGGTCACACGAGGTGAATTTGAGATTTCAGAGGGCACAGGGAGTCTAGTTGCAACTGATGGTTGAGAATAATTTAACAGTATGGCTTGGCAATTAAGGTTTGGAGTCTTTTGTAAGTGGCACTGTTACCATTGATCCTTGCAACTCCACTCCGAAGGCGCAAACAGGGCCACCAAGTCTGTCGAGACAGGTGGGACAACAAAAACCTCTGCCTCAATATGTGGTCGTTGATGAAAGACCCGGCCTCGCCTTACTGGCCCTAAAATCATAGCAGCGAGGGGTTTGAACCTGGATACGTGCGCCAGGTCCGCGGGGGGGTTGAAAGCTGACAAGACAGGGGTCCGAGCTAACGTAGGCGGGAGCACAAAGTGAGCCGATCTCTTATAATTGATCGACCATGCACACTCAGCCGAGGACATGTAATGTTTCCTAGAGATGCATGGCGATTGACTCAAAGGGCTTTAGCACCTCCTGGCAGGTGCATAGGCCACGCCCCCAGGAGCCATATCAGTTTGTCGGCCCAGGATAGCCCTATGGTATAGTTACGTATAGCACGAGAAGTCAGTGCAACTGTGGATCTGTACCCCTGGATTCCCGTTTCAGCCGCTGCTGGCGGGTCGCCATCTTTAGCCGCCAGATTATGTGGTGGTCCTTGTGAGACTAACCTCAGCAAACTCGAGGGGTGAAACCCGATAGGTTCGTCCTGTGGCCTGAAATCTGTGGGCAAGGGTAAGTCCGAAAATTTCATTCACAAAAAGTATTGAGGAGAGGTACCCTCCAGCGATTACACAGTACACACTAGCTTGTGAACACGTATACCGCGCCTGCCGGGGGTTTGCAGCTACAACTCTACCTATCCTTGTACATAGCCTAGAGTGAGGCTGCTGTTAGGTTGGCACTATGATGCTTGGCATAGTCGCTCTAACGACCAGGAAATGAAGGATTGAATGGATGTGGCTTGTCCGCATCACGGCAGGAATCGTTATTGAACTAACTCTATACATGTATACTAGATCGACCCGTGGTAACTATATGTCTTTGTGACGTGACAAGGTGACAGCGAACCAGTGATGATTAAGACAACAAAGCAGAAGAAGCACCAAGTCCGTTTCAACCTTCTTACTCCATGACTTCGTACAAATAAGGCTTTCACTAAATGCTGATGCCCACAAAAAGTCATATCCTTGAATTATGGAGAGCACTGAATTCCTTGTCCGCCAGGTCCCATTTTGCCGATATCGGCCTAATGACGGTACGGCGGTCATATGTGGCTTGTCGATAGCCCTCTTAGGCAGCCTTGGATGGAAATGGATTGTGGGATAAATTCTTACCTAAAGTCCGTCAATGGTTCTTCTTGCTATTGTTGTTTATGCCTCAAATCAATTCGAAATCTGTCTTTTCTTATAATCTATCCCGGCATAGTGACGTATTGGTCTTGAATAACACTGGAATAATTTTTCGCCCTATCTCATAACTGGCATCAATGGAGAACTCGTAACCACAGAGTTCATAGTAGACTTGTTCATATTTTTGTCCACCGAAATTTGGCATGTGTTGTGGTGCTTTGCGTGACAGCCGCTGGCGCTGCCACGACAAGCATGAAGCCATCAGATAAATGCAATATCGTCGCGAGGTACGCACACCGCTATTTGGCAATGTCATATGAAACGAGCTTGGGCATGAATGTGACAGATCAGTATCATTGAGCGAAGCATGTGAAGCGCAAAGAGAAGACATCAGTGTCCCGCGCACAGAAACGTGACCAGAGGAGGTACCCAATAGTTTAGGTAGTGACTGAGACGCTGCATGAGCAAGGGTTTTTCCGTTTCCCCGGAGACCTCCACAATTCGGGCTGGAGTTTGTGCCGGCTGCAGGCCCGTGCAATTAGCAGCGAGAGATCGGCCAATAATGAAGATCTAGTTGGGCTGGCTGAGGCCCATGTTTATCCTGAATCCTTGTCGTATATGAAAATAAAACGGCCGCAAAAGCGAGGCTGGTAGCCTGTAGTTGGCTAGTAAGGCCCCCTAAATTTCACGATCCTGAACCCCTGAAGTGCGACATGCGTCGTCAGGCTTTGCCCTGTGCCGTGCATAATTGGCTTGCGTAATCCCTAATGCCATTTTGATGAACAAGGGTGCTACGAGCCAAGAATGACGACCTGCTCTTTTCACGATCGCCGAAACGGCCGCGAAATGAGTCATCTAAGGTGCAACACATAACAGAACATCAGAAAACATGTTCGTGACTGTGTATGATCTTACATCGACGTATACTTCCCAGGCGTTTCTCGACCGAAATGGCAGACTTCTAGTTCGTCTCATCAACATGAGTATCCATCAATTCTCAAGGCCATTGTCATTTAAATCGGCTTTCATCCTGCAAAATTGGGCTTGTCATACGTCTTGAGGCTCTGCTTGTCCCTCGCGCTAAGCTCAGACACCTGACAAGGGGCATCTGAACACTAGCGTTTGACTCCACATCCCTCAAGGCACAAAGCGCTGAGATCGACAAGAAATAGACACCGCATTGTATCCACAGAGCCTGTTTTCAACGCCTCTGCCATACGCACTGGCCTAAAGAACAAGGCTGAGAAGTGACGACACTCGCATGGTACCTTATAACTCGGCTAGGGCTATGACTGAAGCGAGATGCACGTGGAAGCGCGGGCAACACTAGCACCAGGCTTGTTTCTGGCCTCAAAGTTCACTGACTCCCATCGCTGCCAGGAGCGGAACCAAGACGGTGGAAGACAAAAGCTCAGACTAACGCAAGGGACTGTAGGAGAAAATATACCAGATCATATACTCTCACAAACATGGATTCTACATTGTGAGGCGCTATCGAAAAGTTGACTACGGGCAAAGGCAGGTCAGCCAATTTTCTACTGGACCCAGACATGCCTAGCCTGACCACCAACGCTCATATCCTGATGTTCACGCGGCATTAACTGCCATGGAGATTGCGATGAGAATATTGGACACCGCTTCTGAATGCTAGGTTGCCTTGGAGTTTCTGATCGAAGCATGCGTGATTGTTTAGATAAAAAATACCACACCGCTTTGTAAGTGGTCAACAACAAGGCCAAGCGGATGGCCAACCTCCCCTCCTGGGTACGAACCCTATCGCCTAATTACATGGGTCGGTATACCCCCTAAGGGGTGCTTTGAGAGATACTGTCTTAGCATGCAGGCCAGCCATGCAGCCGTGTCGGGCCTCATCACAGTGAAAACACCTTCCCTTTACATAACTGAGTAGGTGTCAATCGTGCATCGGCAACAGCAAAGAAGCGGTCAGTTCTTGAAGCAACAAGGCATAAAAGGTAGACATATCCCATAGCATCTCATACAAGTTCTCCCACAAGCTCCAAATACATCATTCACCAATTGACTATAACAACAACTCCGGTGCGTTGTCAAATCTCCCGAAGATCGGGTTTCATCACCACAATGGAAAGCGATGGCAGCCTGTCCCTCGAAGTCAGGGATAGGCTTATTGGCGATCACTCCTTCAAAGTCAGTGGCAGTGTGCGATTTATGCCTTTGAAGCCTGGTGTGACTGGCATATTTGAAAACGCAACAACAGCAAATGGTGGATGTTCCACGTACGGAGAGTTTTTGGAAGGTACGAATGGATATACTCCAAAGATGAGGATGTAATGCTTACCATATAATGCTGCAGGTAATACTATCCGTCGTGGCGTTACGCAAACGAATAATCCTGAATTTGAGCCAAGCTTCTTTTGGACAGATGGGATAAAAGTGGCGTCGCGCTTCATTGTTCCTCGCGGTACAAGCGGGGTTCTCTGTTCAGGACCTGGGAAGTATGACTTTCAAGTTTGGACTCTGCAGTTTGAGCCTGTTGGCATCATAAAAGTAACGACCTCGGAATCGAGAGAGCAGGCCGAACTGGCCTATCATGCAGTGCTGAAGATCTGCAATACCGAACAGAGAAAGAAGTTGATTCAAGCCCTACAATCCCAAACAGGTACACACCTGCAGAAGACCAATCTTGAAGTGATGTACAACCATGGCATGGTACACAACCTCTCAACCTTTTCGAAATCTCCACTTGCTGATCTTATGCAGTTTTTGATTACAAATGGTTCTCAGCGCAATACCGTAGAGGTAGAGTCCTTGAGTGAAAAAAAAGGAGTCTACGTATGGATACATGATGGGAAACTCATTGCAGGCGGAACAATATTAACCGAGGAGTTTCGAGAAATTTTTGGAATCGAACAGAAGAAAGAGCAGATGATGAAAATGGCGCAAGGTGCAGCGATGGCAGCTGATAAGATGCAAATGTTGCAACAATGGTACTCAAGGCTTTATGGAGGCAATCGTTGAAGTTGATAGACTTTGTTGTCATAGGTAGCATAACATTGGCATGAGACATGGGATGTTCTTTCATTTTCTTTCAAAAGCTTTTTCGGGCTGAAGAAGAGAGGTAGTAATTGATGGCCTACGGATATAAAAGTAATACAATGCGGAATAGCCGGCAAAGGATGACCAAATGGACAAAACATCTTCGAATGATGGACTTGCGACAAGGGAAAGAGAAGCTGAAAGTCTATAGTCGAGATAATCGCCAGTGTCAACGAGTTAAATGATATTGATGATAGCTCACCTCTAAAGTCGCATGACAGTTGATGGGCGTAAAGGAAGAGAGCACGATCTTGTTGGTTCGTTGGATATTGGAGGCCTTTATATTCCAACGGCTGTGTTCAAGGCACTTGGTCCAATCAGCTTATTACTTTGAGCGGTTCACAATACGAGACAACAGAGGAAAGAACAACTAATGTGGCTACGGAGTGGCGGCCTAGTTTAGATGGGGATGCGCCGTACAGAGGCTATCAGAGGCTGGGGATTTTCTTCAAGGGAGAATAAAAGCCGCCGGCGACAACATACTGTATTACTGCAAGGGAATTATGGGTGATCTGCCCCGGTCAAGGTTGCCACGAGCTCCATATATGCATTATCCATTCTCCTACCGTGAATCCTGAAGGGGATAAATGTTGGTGGCCCGCGATTCGAGGTCACTTGTTGTGTATTGGACACGGGAACATCAACTCTAGATAACGTACATGATAAGCGAGTGAAACAGACAAGCGAGTGGAACAAAAATCCCTCAACCTACATAATTTCTATTTGATCAATTGATTCTCAACCACCCAATACGTCACAGTTAAATAAAGAAGCTAATATCCTGCTTGCTCTTCAAGCCCTTCAAAATGACCCAAAATTAAGTCTCCGACGCGCCGCAAAAATCTACAAAGTTAGCCTTACAACCCTTTGGCGTCGGCAGCAAGGCATTCTTTCCCAGCGCGATACTATCCCGAAATCACGCAAGCTATCTGATCTAGAGGAACAGATAATAGTTCAGTTTATTCTGGATCTAGATTCGAGAGGATTTCCCCCGCGACTACGTGGTGTGGAAGAAATGGCTTTATGATGGGCATGATTGCAAGCGGAATGGTCGTCACAGGTGCAGAGAGGCGCGGAAGGCCAAAATCAGTGCAGCCTGGAAGCCGGGAATGGATTACGGTCATTCAAGCGATTAATGCGGAAGGCCGGGCGATCCCGCCGTTTATCATAGGTGCGGGCCAAAATCACCTTGCTAACTGGCATGAAGAACCTACCCTCCCGTGCGATTGGGTGATTGCAATGAGCCAAAATGGCTGGACAAATAACGAACTGGGTCTTGAGTGGCTAAGGCACTTTGACCGACGCACAGCTG
>NJCR01002340.1:0-19866 GCA_002234235.1 Fusarium hostae | reverse complement strand
GCTTGTCTGGCCAACTTGCTTGTCAACTACGTTATGCTTAAAACTTTCGGTTAAATTATTCGGCGATTCCTGACCTCGTGAACCACCATGCTTGGCCCCACTGTGTTTGTGTTGCAGGAATATCCTATCATCGGCTCATCTAAGAAGGAATTGAACACCATCTAATATTCCGAGACACAATGGAATCATCGATGATCAAAAGCATTGTTACTGTTCTCGGTATTCTCCCCGAACAAAAGGTATTTCTTGATGAAGGTCTTCCACCACATCCTGAACTGACTCTACTCGAAGTCTCTATCTACCACGACGAAATCACCTTTTCAATATGTCCACCAACGGAAATACAGTCAACAGCATCATGGAGGTACAAGGACACACTCGTCTCTTCAAACTCTCTCCGCCTCCTTCTCTTGATGCCTTCAAGAAACTTTGCTCTCAGAAAGCCACCAAAGAAGACTACCCTCTTGCTGCAGACATCAAAGAGAATGTACCTATTTACAATCTTTCGAACTTTTCAACCCTTACCGAAGACCAAAAGTCCGCTCTCCAAGACGAATGGTACAAAGTTCTTTTGTACGGCCCTGGTGTTTTTGTCACAGCTGGTCTTTACACCAACTTGGACGTAATCAACAAGTCAACCACCGCCTTCAATGATATTATCAAAAAGGAGAGTCAGGGTACCAAAACAGCGGGTGATCACTTCGCAAGTGCTGGTAAAAACGATCGAATCTGGAACTCGTTCAGCAAACATGGCCTTCAAGACCCAGACTCCTTCTTCAACTACTTCTCGAATCCCTACCTGAATCTCATCTTTTCTTCTTGGCTTGGCCCAGGGTATCGCATCACTACTCAAGTCAACAACGTCCGGCCTGGAGGACAACCTCAAGTTTCTCATCGCGACTATCACCTAGGTTTCATGTCTGCCGAGACCTGTGGAAAGTATCCCAGGGCAATGCAAGTTGCAAGTCAATGCTTGACCCTGCAAGGCGCTATAGCACACGTCGACGTACCTCTTGAGAGTGGCCCGACGAGACTTTTGCCGTTCAGTCAGGCATTTGCGCCTGGGTACATGGCGTACCGTCTCTCCGAGTTTAATGAGTTCTTTCTGGAGAACTATATCTCACTACCCTTGAAAAAGGGCGATGGTCTGTGGTTCAATCCTGCTCTTTTCCATGCAGCTGGCGAGAATAAGTCTGCGGATATCAATCGCCTTATTAATCTCGTCCAAGTCAGCAGTGCGTTTGGTAAACCGATGGAAGCAATTGATGCTTTGCCACTTGTGGAGAGTACATGGGACGTCTTGACTGCTACATATAGAGAGCAAGGTCTCAGTGATGAGGCCCAGATGTTTATCGCTGTTATTGGAGAAGGCTATCCTTTCCCGACAAATCTGGACAACAACCCTCCCAGAAACGAGAAAATGGCGCCTGAATCGGAGCAAGACATTATTCGAGTTGCATTGGTGAACGGGAAGGGTAAGGAGGAAGTTTTAGCTGATCTTGAAGGCTTCCGACTAAGAGTTAGAGCTTAGTTCGGCCAGCTGTGTATTACTATTAGTAATTTTTAGGGGTTATGAAGCACGATCCTATCTTATAGAGACACCTGTGGCTAAACTAGATGTTCTCTAACTCTATGTTTTGTTCTCAGTGCTCTGAGAGTTGATGGACCGCGCCGTCTTCTTCAAATACCCCCGAAAACTCTCAAACGTGACAGGATCGTGACCTTCAAGCCATCGACAATGGACTGACACATCATCCTTACCAACTCGTATGGAAACCTTGAAAGCAAACTCGCACTTCACGTCTACCACCTTTTGGTCTTCAGTCTCCCCTCTTTGTTTTCTTCGACGCCAAGCTCGTGCCCAGACGCGACCTGCTGCTCGTCCGATCCCTTCTAGGCGTCCAGTGTCCCATTCCCACGTGATCAAGTCTAATTTCTCAAGTTCAACTCGAAATCGATCCGCAAAGTCACCGATTTTCTCTTGTAAAGGTATGTTAACGACGTTCTCTTCTGTGATCTCTGGAAGCACGTTTTTGGAAACTGCTGTCTTGATGCCGCGTGCAACTGATTGGGCTGGTCTCATGCTTCCAAAACTCCATGCAACAGCCCATCTCTTTGTCTTACTGCCCTGGACGAACTCCGTAACAGCATAATTGTCGATTTTGTATTCTCTCAATTTGTCCACAAACTCGATTAGGCTTGTGAGAAACCCGAACATGGATGTGTACCATTGTACACGTTCTTGAAGGACGAGAGACTCTTTGAGCATGCGGTCAACAAAAGCGACTTCGCCGCCGTCAGTGACCATTTCCACCTTGGCTCCTGTACATGCTGTGAAAGGCGGGCGAGACTTTTGCTTCGCGCTCTCCAGTAGCTCTTCTTCGGATTTGTAGAAGGGTGGATTTGACATGGTGAATGCGAGGCTGTCAACATTGAGGTCATCGAGCTGAATGAGGGCATCGGTTGGCTTTCGCTCCACGACCTTGATCCTTTGTTCGAGTTTGTTCAGCGCCACGTTCTTGCGAGCATACTCGAGGCTTTTTGAATCGATGTCTGCTTTTATTAGCGTTGCTCCTGGTCAATGGGTGATGAAGGGTTTACCAGTGGCGATAAACTCCCAGTCACGTTCAGTGGAACCCATCAAAGGGTATATGCAACTTGCACCAGTGCCAATATCTAGACCAACGATTTTTCTATCCTGCTTCTCATATGAAGTGCTGTCCAGGAGGCCTTTCAGCCATAGTAAATAGTTGTGTCGATTTAGGACCTGTCAGGCGCGTTAGAGAGCAAGACGCGTCAAGAAATGAGATGAAACTCACAGGAGGGCATAGTCGATCGTCAGGAAGTTCCAGCTTCAGTCCAAAATCTAGCTTGAGAAGCGATTTCGTCAATTGCATAACACATTCCGGATTATTGAAGAAATCAGGTTTGTGTTGATTCCACCTGAGATGATGTATTATTAGATGAGGTTCTCGTGCATTTTGAGGGAAGGAGTATTCACAATCGCGCAAAATCTGCATCTTGAAGAGCAAGCTGTTGGAAATCTGGCGCTTTCGAGTATAGCTCAGTGTAGTGACTATCTCGAGATTTTGCATCTTCTGGGGGGCCTTCAAGGGTCATCGGTTGGCCTACAGGGAGCAAGTGACCCCGAAGGTCTTGTGAGGCTTTGCGTTTGCCGCCCATTCTTGATAGCCGACCTGATTTTCTCGGGTCATATGAAGGATTTCCTTCTGTCAGTATTTCTTCAGTTATGATAAGTGTAGGTTGTGACACCTGCAACTTTCTGTGGTTGGATCTATAATCGAGATGGAGATGAGTTTGCAGGGATCAGTGATGTCAGTGGAGGTCTCGTAAATTAGCGACAGCTTGGAGGCCCAAACTTCCATCACATAACACAAGCTGTTCAACTGTAATTGCTACCAGAGAACTCCCATCATTAGATTGGCAACTATGTATTGAAAACTCATGAGATCATACAAATAAATAAACTGCAATCTTACAACAAAAAATCATTCAGTAAATGCAATCGCCTCGGCTTCGTTTCAATCATATCCTCATCTTATGTACCTTTCATGTCATCGTTGTGGCACTGTCTTACCACAGTAGAACCCTCCATCGCCAGCCCTCAAGAAGCTTCATGTCCTTCTCATCGATATCGGGATCACCGTGCTCGATTCTCGCAGTCAGTTTCTTAAGCCGCTTCTGCACAGTCCGAGCTACTCGGATAGACACTTCATTAGAAAACACAACGAGCACGGCAAATACAAAGAATGCTATTTTGGCGAACCGGCCTTTGCCAAGTATACCGTTCTTGATGTGTTCGAGAAGACCCTTTGACTTTTTGAAGGCGTACTCGGTGTCGTTGGCTGATGAGTGAGAATCTTCGTCATCGTCATTTCGGCGCCAGAAGCGGCGGATGAAGGGAATGAACGTAGCACTGTTAAAGTCAGTCAATTGCTTGGGCCCAAGTGAGCGGGATGCGGATGTGACTTACATGGCTCCTCCGATAATCCATCTTCGCCATCGGTGGTTCTCAGCTTCTTTAGCGATACTGCGCACCTCACCCTGCAGGATCCTCAGATCATTCAGAACCATGTTGGTCTGGTTTCGAATCCGCGTCTCGAGCTCATAAGCAGAGACGGCAGAATCGCCACCTCGTCGCTGACGCTGCAGGCTCATGTACTCGCGCAGATTGAACTGGCAGTTCACTCTGAGAGCTTGTAACTCTCGCAGATCATTCGGTGCTGTGGCGGGGACCAATTGCTGGGTTGATGCGGTAGCCATGGCTCCGGCATGGTTGGGAAGATATGATTCAGAGGCGGGACGGATCGGGAGGTTGCCTGGACCAGTTTGAGGACCTGTTACGGGAGGGTAGTTCTGCGGGTTGTAAGGCTGGTTGTAGCCTGGTGAGCCGTAATTCTGAGGGTTATAGCTCTGGTTGGCATAATCCTGGGGATTGTAATTCTGAGGTCCATAAGGTTGAGGACCATACTGAGATTCAGGGCCTGGATATGACTTTGCTCTCTCTGGACCCCGATCAAAAGCACGATCCCGCCGGTCTCGCTCTCGGTCACGGTCCCGAGAGGGAGACGGAGTACGGATGGGCTGAGGATCCAGCGATTGAAGCGGTGACTTGTTTGACTTGCGGGTATCAGACATTACGGGTGTTCAGGTTTCAGTCTTGGCTCAAATAACGACGTATAATTGAACAGATGAACAAATTGTCCGTGACAGCTCACCCAACAGGTGGTTTTCTGCCCAAGGTGACCGACAAAGAATGAGTATGTATGTATGCGCTGGCTACAATTGTGGTGGAGAGCGAGAGAGGCTGGTGAATGAATAAACGAGGCCAGCCCATGACGTCCGAGTGGCCGGGGGGATAGGCTGAGCGAGGGGTGGGGTGATGGAATTCATGAGGCTGGGGATGACTTATGCAATTCATAATGTGATTTGCAACTATTGAATACTGCATAACTATTCACAAAATGGCCGGATTCTCGTTTTGTTCCTCATTCTAGCTTCTGGTGGCTGCTAGTATCCCAATGTTCGATACATGCGGTGTGCCATATCATCAACGCCCTCGACAGGCAGTGCACTCCTAATGTCAACCAATATCTGGTGCTGAACCTCTGGGTCGAATCGGTTCCAGATCCTTCGAATCTGCTGCACCCGGTCCCCTCGATTTGTCCGAACGATATTTGCAAATGCTTCAAAGAGAACCGCTGCTTGATTCCATCCCAGAAGATTATGGACTTCTCGGATGAGAAATTCGAAAAAGTCGAGAATTCTGCCAAGAAGGTCTTCTGAACATCCTAGCCCTTGATCATTGCTGAGCACGATGCACACAGCATGCATTTTAGCTGCCCATTCGTTGACTGCACGGCCACGGATTGGATCATTTTCAATGTCCTGTATAGCAGCGCCGAACATGTCCACCGCTTCAATTCTGGTGAATTCTGATAGGTGCTGGAACACAAAGTCGAGAGCCCAATTCATCAAATCCTCTGGATGATTTTCCAAGTATGGCTCGCGAAAGTAGGTGCTCAGCACCAGTGCTCCGCGTCTCGGTGCCTCCCTGACTCTGGGTAGGAGATTGAACAGGACTTCTTGGTCGACACTGTATCTTCTCCTCGATTGTCCGATTCTTGAGTGTACAATGATGATGTTTTGTCTTCCACCGGGTCCTGGAATTAATGGATGCCGGCGTCTGAAAGCTATGTCGTGTGGCTCACCGAGATCTTCAAAGACGTCGCCATAATCGATGTCGGCAATACCGTTCGGGGCACGACGCCCGTCGTCAGCCATGTTGATTCTCTGCGGGATTTGCGCGCGTCTTTCTCTGGGGTACAAAGGGTGACGATGATGGTGATCATAAAAGCGATAATGCCCGAACATGCTTTTGAGAGCACCTAAGATGGTTCTGCACACATCTCAAATCTAGAGCATATTAGCGATATTGCTCGCATTTATAGATACCGAGAAGCATTGTATCAGCATCCGGTTCAGGTTTGGTGAGGTTGATTGCGATGCCGTGTAAGGTGGTGAGCAAACCACAAGATGTCATTTGGACAATTGACTCATTAAGGGTCTGAACTGAAGATGTGGCCTACGGTGCAACAAACACTCTCGTTTGCAATAATTTCATGGCTTTTCTTAAGCAAACACTGGAGTCTGTTCGTTATTAAGAGCATGCAAGCAACCTTGGTTCTCTATATCAAGCTCCAGGGTGGGTTTGGAGTGAACTCCTGCTGACATGTTGGCCATTTGATGCGATGTTTGCCAATGCAAATAGAAAAAATACTGAAACACTTGTCAACATGTAAAATCAGGGGTTTTGTAAGCACGTATCTCATCTTACCAAGATACTATCAAAAATAGGAGCCTAATGTTGTGGCCTGGGAACAATATGACACCTGAAGTCTCAGGCATTAGGATAAGGCGTCCACCTCAGATGAATCAGCAGGCAACCACTGAAGACCCAAGGGACGTCCCCCACCGTTTCCCTTCTTACTCCCGTCCGCTCGCTCTCTCGTCTCTCTCTCGTATAAGAGATGAAGAAGCATCCGTTAGAGTCGGCTGCTCTCCTAACAATATTTTTCGTATCTTGTTATCTTGCTAAAATGGATATCATCTTTTCATCACAAAGGTCAATTATAATCAATTGACTCCTTTGCATCACTGATAGCCCTACGGATGCTCAGTAGTATCGTGTTAGTGGGTGATCAAGCTCTATACCAATTAGGACCTCCATCTTTTTCAACCTCATGTCTAATTGTCCGCTATGGTTTTTTCTGCCTTATTCTGGTACAAGTGACTTCTGGCCTGCCATCTGCCTGGCCCCCAGCATCTGTCGTCCGAGTATAAGTATTTCGTTCCCCCCCCCCCCCCCCCCCTCCGTCCTCTGGTTTGGCATGCTCAACAGTCCTCTTTCTCTTTACATCTCCCCCTCACCTCTCTCATCGTACCATCCTCCTTCTTTATACTTCTTCTTCCAGTCCATCATCGTGACACCTGTGTTGTTGCTGCCTCCAAGAGTTACCCCAGTCAAACCTCTTCATCATGATGGACCTCGCCGCTCCCGTCTTCGACACAGACGTTGGCCATAAGGTTGAATACAAGATTCGTGACCTTGGAACACGCTCTGTCACCCTCTTCCCTACCCAAGCACAGGTCAAGAGAGAGATCAAGGATGTGCCTCTCAAGGTAGGCCTTTCTTGACCAACGTCTCTCCTTATGCTTACCTAGCTAGCCTGGAGTCAACGAGATATCCATTGTCGGGTTGAGCCCGACCATTGACAAGAACTCGGTCACCGTTGAAGGTAGCGGCGCTGCTACCATCGCGGGCATCAGTGTTGAATTTCTCCCCAACCGCGAACTTTTTGATGAAGTTTATCCAGACTCGGATGATGATGATCCAGACAGTGAAGATGATGAACAAGAAGATGATGAACCCCCGGAAGTACCGCAGCACAAGGAGTTGCTGGAAACCAAGATGAAGCTCATAGAACTCAAAGACGAGCAGCAGCGAGCCAGAGAAATCATTGGCAATGCTGATGAGCGTATCAAGATCCTTGATATCTACTCCAAGTCTCTTGACAAGAGAGAGGGTGTTAACATCAGTGAGATGCTTGACACTTATAAGCAAGAGCACCAAAAAGCATTCGAAGAACGTCTAGTCGGCGTGCAGAGGGAACGAGAACTCACGGAGGCCATTAACAAGGTTACCAAGGAGCAAATGCGCTTGAACAAGCTTGGAAATAAGTTCCAGAAGAAGGAGGCCAAGAACCTGGCCAGAATCCAGAAAGTCGCCCAGAAAAAACAGAAACAGCGCCAGAAACGTCAAGAGGAGAAGCGCAAGGAGAAGGAGCGTATTCGCAACGAGCGCTCACGTTGCTGGCCTCAGTTCTGCTATTCCATACACATACAGCTTGAGGTGAACTCATCCTACACGCCGGCTTCGTCTCGCCGGGAATCTGTATCCAGCGAGGTTGAACTTGTTCAGCGACCCAGGAGCAAGACTGCAGACCTGGAAGAGACATCCTCATGTAACCTTGTGCTGTCGTATGTCACCAACTCGGCATTCTGGACTCCCAGTTATGACATCCAGCTGTCAACTGTTGACTCCACGGGTACACTTTGCTTCGATGCTGGTCTGCACAACACCACATCTGAGACATGGGAGAACTGTAAGATCACATTGTCCACTTCCCAGGCCACATCTTCGAGCCTTGATGAGTCAATTCCCATTCTCACGCCCTGGCGTATCAAGCTGGGCAACAAGAAGTCCTCATCCGGCGAGAGTGGTGCTTTTGAAAGTGTGGTGGAACTTCAGCAACAGGCCAGCTGGCGTAACAAGAAACAAACACCACAACAGCCTCCTAACTTTAGGCGCGAAATGTTTGTTCTTCCAGGCCAAGCTCTGAATGACTATCAGATGCAGTTGATGATGTTGGAACAGCAGAACAAGAAGAGGCTGATGATGGCTAGACAGGAGCAGGACTCCATGGGTCCGCCTCCTCCTGCTCCTGTTCCTGCGATGATGGCGCAGCAACAACCACAATATACAGGGTCGCAGATGCGACCGCCTCAGTCGCACATGATGATGCAGCAACAGATGGCGCAGCAGCAACAGATGCAACAGATGCAACAGCAGCAGCAACAACAGCAGCAGCAACAACAGCAGCAATTCCCAGGAATGGCGCAGATGGACTTCTCCTTTAACAACGAATTTGATGTCTTGCTGGATGAAGATACAACCATGATGGATGCCCAGCCATCACTCGAGTTCCAGAATTCTCTGGTTGAAGAAACAGGCTTCACCACAACCTTCGATCTTCCCGGCCTCAAGACTCTCGTGCCCAAGTTCACCGTTTCAAAGCAACGTGTCGCTCGCCTGCAGTTTACGAATGTTCTATTCAGCCATACTATTGTTGCCAAGTATCAGCCAGCGGCTTATCTAAAGGCCAAACTCAAGAACAATAGTAAACTTACCTTACTCCGCGGACCTGCGAGCTTGACGCTTGACGGTAGCTTCATGGGACAGACCAAGATTCCTCGATGTAGCTCCGGTGAGGCCTTCACGCTTAGTCTGGGTGTGGACTCGGCGATTAGAGTCATGTACCCTAAGCCTGATGTTCGAAGAAGCACGAGCGGAGTGTTCAGCAAGGAAGATAGCTCGGTCTATGTTCGCGCTGTTACAGTGCACAACACCCGCATAACTGCTAAAAAGCCCATCAGCCTTCTGGTCCTGGATCAAATCCCTGTTTCAGAGGATGATCGCCTCCGAGTTGAGTTATGGAGCCCTCGAGGTTTGACTGTCGAAGGACCGCGTCAAGCGACTGGCGCTCCTGGACGTGAGATTGCGGAGGATAAAGACTGGGGTAAAGCGATGGCATCTCTCAAGAAGAGCGGACAAGTTTCCTGGGAGGTCTCGTTGAATGCGGGCAAGGCGGTAAAGTTAGGACTCGAGTACTCGGTTTCGATGCCAAGTGGCGATGTTGCTAAGGAATGTTGATTTGCTTCGACATATGTGGGAGTTGGCAATTGATGGATCTGTGGTAGTGATATAATTTTGGGCCGCTAATATATCATCAAGGACACGTTATGCACCATATTCAGTTCGATTATTCTCGGTTGTTATCTTCGGGATTTTACAATGTTTCCTCTAATATTTGATCGTACTCAATTATTTCAGTCTTTTACTTAGAAGAAATCGCTTTCTGTCAAGTTATGGTGATTGCTCGAAACTTCCAACTTCATGTCAATTGGAAGATATCAGTTGTCGATACTACACATAAGTTAATACACGGCTCTACATACACCAGCAATCCATTGTTTCTTCAATACCCTCTGGGTCCTCTCCTTACGACTGCACCATTCTCTATCTTCAGCTCATCAGTTGCCAGCCTCTCAGCCACTGACTTACATCCCTGAGTCAAGTAACTCAATCTTCGTCCATCTCAGAGTCATCCTCGTCTTCGGAATCATCCTCTTCCATTTCAGAATCACCTTCCTCCTCTACAGAACCGTCTTCCTCCATTTCAGAATCATCGAGGTCAAGTGTCTCGAACTGATCAATTACGGTGTGCGACTCGGCCAGCGCCAGCTGAAATGCTTGGCCTGGGACCTCGGTTCAGGCAAGCTGTAGCCTGTTCCCGAAGTTCGGTGCACGCGAAATTCCTGAAGGGCCAATGATCGCATTCAGGGGTGTATCTCGTGGGCCAGGGCCATCATTGGTATGCATCAGTATCATCGGGGGATGGCGTAGTAGATGGTGCTGCGGCTGGGTTTGCCACTCCTCATCATCCTTACGGGCATCTGAGATTTCGTCCGACCAGCACGGTCTGCTACGGTCCATGTAGTACTCAATTTGCCCGAGCATAATCATCTGCGACATCGCTGGATCATCGACAGAGTGGTGAGAGTACCGCTCTGGGAGCTCCCAAGGCTTTCTCTGTCGGTGCTGAGACCAATAGGGGTGTCTGCGTTCGTACTCGCAAGCGAGCAGAGCTGGGTTGATGAATGGGGCTGGTGTACTGCCCATCTGGGTGTTCTTGAGGGAGATGACAGGCTTAAGCCTCTCAGTTCCATCGTTGGCTGGCCCGTACACAAGGAGTTCAGGACTGGCGTTCATGCCGGCGTCGGTAGCGACAAGATGACACCCCAGGGTACCCGGAAGTAGTGCTTTTCCGCGATACACACATTGAACGTAACTGTACGTACTGCGAAGACTTTGGTCCTTAAATGAGTGGACGTCGGTCGCTCTCGTCCAAAGGACATGGTCGAAGAAGGTCGCGAAGATTTCCTGCAGGTTAGCCTTGGGGCATTCGAGGGGTGACGGTTTAAGAGTCCCGCGAGGGTCAATGTTGGGCATAAGTTCGGGTCTCGGCCACGGACTGCAGACAAATCTGGTCGCGTTGGCTTCTGTGTGTGTCCCTTCAACCAAGCCGTTGAGGAACTTGTTGACCAGGACCAAGGGCTTGATTTTGTCCCAAGAGTCAGGAGGCGCGCTTGTCAACATGATAAACATGATCCCAGACTGGGCGATGGGTGAGAGTGTGTGAGGGTATAGCTTGGCCCATTCTTGCTCGATTCTCAGCTGTTCTGTGAACCAATCCATTGTCACTCCTGCGTCTCGAAGAGAAGGAAGCTCCATACCACCGACTACACCCTGTCGTGGCTCCCAGTCGAAACTGTGGGTGCGTGATTGCGGATATTTCCTAACCGTGATGGCATCTGTGTGGTCGATTGAGATAGCATTTTGACGATTTTCTGCATCGAAATCACCATGCTCACCACAGTCGATATCAGCGTCTGAGAACTTGCGGCAAAAAAGACAGACGGGCATTGGTCGATAGAAGGACGCGAGTATAAACATCGCGTCCATCTTCGCCAGTTCCCGACTATCAGGGGGCGGCAAGTTCGAAAACTCATGTCTTTGCTTCGGTACACATCGGAAGCAGAAGCCTCTGCTTCCGACGGACGGCAGGCTTCTTAGGCAGAGGTTGCAGCAGTTCCAAGCTGGGCTGAGTCTTCTGCATGCCCTGGAGAGGAACTGCAATGCCTCGCGGGTGCCAACCCTGCACGCAACGCACACGTGCTCGTCTGGCACGGGGGCTCCCACCACGCTGGCGTAGTGGTCAACCTGCTGTTGAAGAGTCATTGCGACTTAGGTTTGGGTACTAAAGGAAGTGCGTAATTAGATTGTGTTAACGGGAGGCAGTTGACGACTGTGGATTCTCACTTGTGTGTAAAAGAAGAGTCGAGATATTTCTGTCTGGATCTTTGTTTGGATATTCGTCTCTCGTCCGGGCTTAAATAGCTTTTGCGTCTGCAGTGTTCGGTGATGGGGAAGAACAGGAAGAGGATACGAGAGAGGGAACAAGAGGGACAAATTTGGTGTGAGGTTTTGAACAAGGACAAGTGCACGTATCTCTCAGTTGAAATGGAGCCCTCAACAGTCCAACTCACTGTATATCCCCTGAAAGACTGCCTGGTTCCTAAGAATATAGCTTATTACTGTGAAAAATGCGACCTGGGCTATTGAAGTGGCTTGGTAATCGTTCAAGCGCAGGCCCTGCCAGTTGTAGACAGGCGGCATGACCAACCGGACAGCCTTAAGCTCTTTCATACAATTCTCGAAATGTCCTCGATACTGTCGAACACTATGCAGTCGTTATGCTCTTTCTGCTGATTCTTTTCTTTTTGGCTCGATCCTCTCGATCCTCTCTCCTCAATCTACGACCTCCCAGGGACGCCTCACAGGAAATATCACCTTGTGATGTAGCCTCTGCAACCTCTTCCTTCTCTTCAAAGCTTCCTCTTCATATCCACGAAACGCCAGTCCGGTTGCAAATAGGTACAGCGGTACGTCTGCCATGAGATACGAAAGCCCTGACAGGTAATAGTATGCTTCTGTCAATGGCTGAAGTGGTGTCCACTCCCGTACATGCCGGATAATCGTTGCGTTCTCATCCCCTTCTGTCCATGAGGATTTCAGAGCATCATCTCTGTACCTCAAAGTCCACCCATCAGCCGAAAAGTTCCATTTGGATATTCCATTCGGCGTCTGGTAGGTGGTGAAAGTTTTGAGAACTGCTTCGAGAAACTCTCGGAGTTCGTCCTCTGTTCTGTCTGTCCACTCTTCTTTTGCTAATCCACTGGCCTTGTTAGTCACGTTAGTTGAAAGTTCGCCATCGCCAACAGAGTAGCTAATAACTGCCGTCGAGGACTGCTCGGCGAGAGATTCGATTGCCATTGTATAGCTGTTCGAAATGTCACCGGAGGACAACGAAACGCCATCCTGGGCTTCGTCATCACCTTGCAGAGATAGATACTCCTGAAGAGGTTCATCATCCTCTCCTTCTGTTCCCCCTTCGCTCGTTTCTGAAACCACCTCTTCGATAGGAGACAGTAGCGTTGGCACATGGAAGTCGATCTCAGCCCTTAACATTACATCCGGGATCTGAATCTTGGGCAAGTGGACAGTAAGAAAGGAGTGATAATCGCAGGTCCAAGTACGATTTCCTGGCTTTTTATCCTGTCTGACACACAATTCGCAAAGGTCGACTGTGCAGCATGTACAACAAACGTAGCGAGGACCTACAATTGTGGCAAGACACATATCACAATAGTTGTCATGCTCCAAAACTAAGGGCGTCGTCTCTACAGCTCGAGCACTCCTTTGAAGAGCAATTTGAGCGAAACTGTACGACCGAAGTTGAAGCAGAAACTTCCCAAGGCGCTCCCATCGTACCCCGTGAAGGTCAAAATCATCCAATAGGCTTTGAGCGTCCCGACGTACACCTTCGACACAGTGATCGAATGGTGCAGGATTATTGGCCTCAGGTCTGGTCAGGTCATAGGCGTTAAGCCCGTACATGTCTCGGTTTTCGGTAAGGATCCTCTCTACATCCGAGTCTTTGGCAGCACCTAACACCATAGCAGGCATCAAACGTGTTCCCGATTGCTGTGCGATTTGAAGCGCAGTTCGCTCGAAGGAGTCCCGTTGAGTCAGGTCGATGGATTCATGCTCAAGAAGAATCCGTAAAGTATCATTCTGACGATTGGTGATCGCCCCAAAGATTGGAACGTTTCCATATTTCGATCTCCTGTTCACATCTGCACCACGTTCCAAGAGGATCAGCACAAGCTTGTCGTAGCCAGAATTAACTGCCTTGAATAAAGGGGTCTCGCCATCTGGTAAGATGCAATCGGTGTCGAGGCTGGGGTTCTTCTCCAATACAAGCTTCAAATTGTTCTCAGATCCGCCAGACACAATGATAGGTATGATGTTTTCTCCTTCATCAAAGATCACATCTGTTGACGCTCCTTGTTCAAGTAGATATTTGACCATATCTTCATGTCCTTCCAAACAAGCATACCAGAGCGGGGTCCTCTGAGCTCGATCACGCACCTCAAGAGACGAATCATCAACTGCTTCAAGGATGGCTTCCAAAACTTGAGTATTACCTCCTTCGGCGGCGGCGTGAATGATAGTCTGGCCCCTATTGATCTTGGATTGCAGTTGGTTGTTTGGGTCAGCGCCCTTACTGAGAAGTAGCTTTACGGCATCCAGCCTGCCACCTGATGCCGCTGCTCTTAAAGGGGTCCCTGCCCAGCCCCATTCGAAGTTGACCAACTCGCCTACATCATCGACAACCTCCAAGAAAGTTTCTATCACATCCAACCAGCCTCCTATGCAGGCAGCATGAAAGGCACTTGATTCTTTGGTATTTTCCGGATAAAGGTCTGCTCCACGCTTCAGGAGTTCTATCGCGATACTTCGATGACCTTTGTTGGCTGCGATGTGTAGTGGAGCGCTTGAGCTGCGCGGTCCATTCCGCTTGTTTGGATCCGCTCCATGATCAAGAAGCATACTGACGATGTCCAATCTCCCAGCTGTCGCTGCAATACCCAGAGCAGTGTATTCCTTTTCACTTTTCGCGTCTATATCGGAAAAGAGCCGACTCGACAGAATAGTTTCGACCATCTCAAGGTTTCTCCAGTCGACCGCAATATGGAGGGGTGTTTCATAGTCCGGTTTACTTGGATCAGCACCATGGGACACAAGGCATTCGACGATCTCGAGATCGTTCAGATCTGCCGCTATTGAAAGAGCCGTGCTTCCATCCCTATCCTCTGCGTTGATTTGGCATCCAGCATCAAGCAGTAGCTCACAGCCCAATAAATTCCGAGCTGCCACGGCGATATGTAAAGGAGAGCTCATCCCCTTTACGGGGCACTCGACTGCGGCACCCGCGGCCAAAAGCATCCTCAAAATATCGCTATGGCCCGACTCGACGGCCAGAGCCACTGGCGAAGCTTTCGGCAGATCCCTGGGAGGATCATTAAGGTTCGCATGCTTCTCTATAAGTTTCTCAACTACCCCTTTCCATCCCTTGAAGCATGCCATGTGAATCAAGCGCTCATTACGCCAAACTTGATCCACATCGACGTGCTGTACCAGGATCTCGAGAGCATCGGTACTCCCCATCCAGCTGGCTAAGAAAGGTATGGGTTTTCCGTCAAATGCGGGAGCGTTAAGGTCCGCTGAGAACTCCAGTAAGATTTCAACCATTTCGGAGTTGTTCTTCCCTGTAGCTAGTGCAAGTGGTGAATGGCCGCTGATAGATGAAATGTTAGGATCGGCCCCAAATTCAAGAAGTGTTCGAACAACATCTACTGAGCCAACATCAACCGCAGTGAACAGTGCTGTTTGGTTCCATGGATCAACAGCATCTACCTTGGCACCGGCCTTGAGGAGAGCCCGCACGCTCCGGCAATGGCCACGGACTGCGGCAAGGATTAAAGGTGTTGACCCATCGTTATCTGGCAGGTCTACGTTCTTTGCAAAAGGGAGAAGTATCTCCAATGCTGCCCCCGGCTGGGCTGCAGCATAGTGTATTGCTGTGGTGCCTTCCCATATATTGTTGACTAGTGTTTCCAGGTCTTCTTCAACCTGTGGCGTTGATGTTGTGGAAACAGAAAGGAGAAGATCACGTATTTTGTGAAGGAAGTGGTTTGGGGTAGGTTCGAGGGCCTTGGAGAAGATCTCTTTGATTACAAGATCCGCATCCCACTGAGCAAGCAACACCAACGGTGGTTTTGCTGATTGAAGGGATGATTGAGCGGCGGTGATCAACCGCCCACGGCCCTCAGATCCATCGGAGACATACGTACTCACACCATCATCTGTGTCGTCCGATAGGTATCCGGCCTCGGTCATATCTTCAGTCTGCTTGCCAGCAGCTGAAGAAGGCGTCTGTGGGCGTTCTACTGCAGGGGGCGATCGAGACCTCGACCTATTTGAGCAGCTGCTCCTAGATCGCGAAGGACTCGGTGTCTGAGCCCTGAATAACACAAGCGATCGTGTAGGCGATGGGCTCCTGGATCCCCATGTACGTTTCTGGAACGTATAATATCGCCACTTTTCCCCAGCTGGGGAGCGGATGAATTCCCATAAATCCCAAGATATCTTGTAGGTATCTGGCCCAAAGAACTTCAAATGGTACCTAAACCAAGCTGAAGAGTATTCCAGAAATACATAGCGATTTGCTAAAGCATCTCGACAATATTCTGTCCACGGGTCGTGATATGGTTCCCAATCTATCTCCCTAACATATTTGAGGCATGCAGTTGCGAGAATTTGATGTACGAGCTTGAGATCGTATGTGCCGAGAATAAAGTCGTAAAGAGTCTGGTGCAAAAGTTCGAGAGTGTCCTCGGCGCCAAATCTGATTAATCGCTGGCATGTTCTTGTCAAATCGCCGACAAGATCGTAAGTCCTCGTTACTGACGGATTTAAAAACCGAAGGATTTCTTTGGCCTCCTCTATTCTCAATGTCGACCTTGCTATGCAGATAATCTGAATCAGCTGAAACAGATCAGTGCGTTCATTCTGAATGCGGTCCATGTCTTGTTGATATATCGCTTCCATGGTTGGCGGACAGCTTGTAACGAGTGTAAAGACTGAGTTGGCTCCTGTGTCTTTGATGTGCCAGAGTTCTTTGAGAACTGCTGATGCGAAGAGAAAACTTCCGTTTGACCTCTCGACAATGACGGCTGAAATGGACGCTCGCCCAACAGTGGCTATCCGGCGACTCAAGATGATGCGGTCGACTTCTTCATCCACTACTTTTTGAATATCATTGAAGATCAGATCTGGAGTGACTTCTATGTGGTCATTTGCGAGCGCGAATCCTCGGATCGAGTCTGCCATGCGTGATGTTATGACTACTTTGAGGGCTGAAGCAGAAGATTCACGACGAAATATCGTGTCCAGCCCACGGAGTAATCGGATGATGAATTCGTCTTCGCATTGATCCAGACCGTCAATTATTAGACAAGTTGATCTGGCATCTTCAGCCGTCACCAGTAATTGGACGATTTCCATCAACTGGATGAAATGCCCACTATTCTCTGTTTCGAGAGGCGACCGTGACTTCTGTCTATCGACCCCAAGGGTTTCTAAGACTGATTCCATCTTTTTCCTTGTCGCTTGTGACATGGTGGTATACTTGCTCAACATAGATTGGACAACAAGATCCAATATTGGCGGATTATGTCGAGAGCTCTCCAGACTATCACAATAGAATGGTATGACGAGGTTCTCCTCCCACTTTTCATCATTCGAATCTTTCATTGCACCCTGGATGTACTTTGCCAAGTTTGACTTGCCACATCCAGGGCTCCCTGTGATGAATAGGAGGCTACCATTCTTGTTCTCCTTCCATTTGACGAAAGTGGGATCTTCTAATATCCAAGAACATGTCTGCCAGTGCGGGGCTTCGCGATCAAGACCTTTATTCTCAGGTGTCACGGAGCGAAGAAGGCGGATGAAATCGTTGAACTCCTTGACGTCTTTTGCAAGTCAGCATACCATACACTCCTGTAACGATACTTCAGCCTACCAAATTTCTCTGGTTGTGCCCGATTCTGAGCTTGAGACACAGCAGTCTCATGCTGTATTGGTAAGTCGACATTAATGCGGCTTGTAACTTCCTTCAATAGTTGGTCGACACTTGAGCGAATCGCCGACTCTCTGGAGACTTTCGATGCTTTCCCTACTTCATGTCGACGCCGAAGAGGAGCGTTCTGACGTGGTCGAGGAGGTGCCGGCCTAGGGAAATCAGCATTTGTCGAGCAGGTCAAGGGCGTTTCATACTGTGTAGCATCTTCATCTGTCCACGTAGGTGCCTTTTTTATCGGTTTTATCGGTGGTGATTCAGCCAGTCTCACTAGCCTCTGAACCTCGCCCCAGAACAGTTCGAATCTTGGGTGTAAAGGGGAGGCGAATTTGGGTAGTCCAGAGTGCGTACAATTTAGATCGATGTTATCGACACCCTGAAGGACGGCAGACCATTGGGGAACTATCTTGGCGAAGTTAGCGGGATCAATATGGCCAAAGGGTTCACTTACAATTTCTTTGGTTCCATTGGGTAATCGCTGCGGATGAGACTCATAGCAGCATAGGAGCTTGATCGAACGATGAACATCAATAGTAAATTCCATATTGATATCTTGAACTGAGTTTGAGAAACTACGGAGTTCTTTTGTGAGGTTTGTCGCAACAGCCGTTTGAAGTTTCATCAAAGATGCCAACTTCTGCACAACGACGAGGTCTTCAGCTTTTTCGGATCCCATATGAGGGGTTCCCATGAAGATGATGGACTTCGTGGCTTGCTTCACAGCTTTCCAATCGTCGTTTGTTGCGCATAGTAGTATTGCCTTGGGGCTTGTCAGTCGGAAGATACATAGTAATTGGTTCTCAACCCACTCTTTTGACCACTAACCCACCAAGGCTGTGAGCAATGAATATTAAAGGGCGGTCCTGAAGAGATGTTAGTCCAATTCATTGACAACATTGACTGTACATACTGGGTGATCGAGCCGTTTCAGAACTAGATTTCTGAGTAAATCATTGGCGTGATGAATTATTCTCGTATTGGCGACATCGCCGAAACGGTGAGCATTGTAGCCAAATGACAGGACGCGAACCGAATCTTTAAGACGCCCAAGAAACTCTGGCTTCGTAAACCACGGTTCAGTCGTACCCTCTTGCTTCCAAGTGGTTCTGAGATTTCCCCCTAGTCCATGGACAAAGACAAGGCTTTATATGGTGAGCTTAGAATAGACAGTGGTTTCAAGTTCAACTCACTCCACAAGGTCTTTCTGGTCGGCAAATGAGTTATCGTTTAAAGAAGGCACATACATCTCCTTGAGAATGTACTCATAATGCGGCTCATCATCCTGATCCCATATCTTGAATCACGATAGTCAGCGGTTGTCCATACGCGGGACTTGTAGCGTCATATCCTTTATCTTACCGTCGTGTCGTCGGATGATGAGAGACTTTCCTCTCGGCGACGCCCAAGTCTCATTTTGACGGCGATCCGAACAGAAAGTTGAACTCAGGCGGGATAACCTTGAATCCAAGCAATGTTGAGTACGGTTGGCTTATGAGCTTTAATCGAAAGTGCAGGTTTGGGGGGCCGTCAGCAAGGCTCAGCCTCATCCAATGATGGAGGCTACCAGAGGCGATGCATGGGTCCTGTTGACCCTTGCAAGTAGCTTGCCTAATTCAGGTGTCCGTGTTTGTTGCTTCAACATCTTGTTTCAGCTCGAGATAAAAAAGAGAAGAGGAGTCTTCGAAAATACATACCATCAATTCAAAATTCGGCTCAAAATGTTCACTCGAAACACCAAGGAAGCTGCTGTCCATTGAAGCGCTGAGCACTTTTAAGGCTTTGACCCAATACATTTCCAGCCTGCCGAAACATAGACAACTTATTTCTCATTCTTGAAGGATATGAATTGAATGGGGGCTCTTCATAAGCTGCGCCGAGTGATTGGTAGTAGGTAAGGCTACGTTTGTATTTCGGGTTGCTGAAGATCTCCCGTAGAGAGCAACTGGCCATGGCTTCTTGCCTCAATCAAGTCATACATCTACAAGGAAGCTCATCTGACCACTTTCCCTCGAATGGCGCTCAAGACAACAATAGATAGTAATGGCCGAGGAAGTAAGAATCTGGAACAAATCTACCAGCTAGACCCTTTTATTTTATCGCGTCGAGTTCATTGTATTTTCAGAATTCCCAAATAAATTGCAGATGTCTCGATCTGATGCCAAAGACCGTTCCCATTTCATTTTTAGTAAAAGACTAAGTTGATCTATATGGGGCGTTCCATATTGTTTCTTGTTCGATACTCGTCCCAGTAAAATGACAACCCACACCATCGTAGCACACTATTGAAAAACGGTAATTTATTTGATCCTCTTATTTACAGCCCGGGCCTATGATGACTCTAAAGTCACTGTCATGACGCCCAGTATAGAGCCTACCCTATCTCTTTAGCTGTCATAAG
>NJCR01002336.1:0-28231 GCA_002234235.1 Fusarium hostae | reverse complement strand
CATGCTTATCACATACGTTATAATATAATATTTAAGTTATAAGCTAAATTTATTATTTGCAGTTAAGACCTATGGCTAAGAGCTTATAATTACCATATAGAACTTAGAGGGTTTAACTCTATTAGATGTTTACTATAGGTTAATATGAATTTGGTACGCCTTTGGATTTATGAACTGGCATAGATGATTTCACAAGCCAGGAGATCCTCTTAATACACGAAACTACATTCAATATCGAGGTAGCACACGACGACAAGAGATGGACACAAAAGCAATGTCATTCTCAGAACTCGCGCTTGGATTGAAGAATAATATTTGTCTATAATCAACGCTCTGACGGCTATCTCCTTTGACTCTTATCCATCCCAGTCTCCCTCATTGCAACGTCAACGGCAACGGCGGCAAACTCGCTTGAATACGAACCCTAGTGAATTTTCGGATTTATCCCCTTATCGCGAATAAAGTAGGCGCGGCAACTAGACCCAAAACCGATTAAATGATCTTTAGGCCGGAGAGATTCTTTTGAAATATGCTATCGCAGATCAAATAGTGTTCCTATTTCACAACGAGGCTGTAGTTACATTGGGAGATACGACGTATTGAGTCAAGCACAAGAAGGGGGCTGCTGTTTTTATAGGAGCGTGTGACAGCAAAAGCGAGTTGGAGTCCGAAGGAGTAGTAGTTGGAGTCTTACCCTTGCGTGGGTATTCTCCGACGGAGACTAAAAAGAGAGTCTGACTATCCTAAGAATTAGAGACCATTAGAGAATTTGCCGACATTGTGAGTTAAACCCTATCTTCTGCTTATGTTTCATAATAGTTTTGTTTGAGTCAGTATCTAGTTTCGCTGATATCTTATCTAAGAGTTATTCTGTTCATATAGATATAGAAACTAATAAATATATAGCTATAATTTAATCTCTAAATATTCTTAATGGCTTGATAATAAAAATTAACAATTAAAATAGAACAAACCGAGCTCGAGGCCCATCTCCTCTCACATCCATACGTATCAGACTGTGCCGTCATCCAGACACCCAACGACCGAGCTGGTGAGGTACCCAAGGCATACATTATCAAGTCAGATGCTTGTGGCGGACAATCTGATGAGGTGGTTGCTCGTGCAATCTGCAAATATGTTAAAGATCACAAGCAAAGATACAAGTGGCTTGGAGGTGGTATTAAGTTCATTGAGACAATCCCAAAGAGTCTCAGCAGTAAGATTCTACAAAGGCTACTAAGGGAAAGAGAGAAGAAAGCAAGGAGGAGTTTAGTGGCTAAGCTTTAGCTATTTATTCTAGGGATATCTAGATTATCTAGGTTTACTGTTAGCAAGAAGTAATATCACCATATTAAAGTTTAAGCTACTTTAACTCAATAAACTATTTAGAGAAAGACATTAAGTATAACTAATTTAATTATATTAAATTCTAGAATAACTTAATCTATATTTAGGGCAGATAAGATAGTAATAAAGTAAGATATATAATATAAGCATTAATTATTAAGTCTATTAACTTAAAATAACACTTTTAAAAATATATAAGATGGCAATACTATTTATATATATAGAGATAATAAATAAGCACATTATAGTAAATAAAGTCTAAATTAATAATAAGCAAAAGGCCAAAAAGGAAAATAGCCCTATTTAGACTTAAATAAGAAATTTCTAGTTTTTAATAATTTTATTTAAATCTAAACTAATAAAATAAAGCCTATTAAAGAGTTATTATTAGCTAGATAAAATTGCTATATTGGCCAGTAGAAGATTATATAAAGTGGTATTAAGATTAAAGAGACTTTTAAACTTATTTTTAGAATTTTAAAGTATTAAGACTACTAAACTATAGTAGCTAAGGTTAGACAAATAGTGCCAAGGTAACCTTATAAAATATAGATTATAATTCCAATAATTTAATAAAACTAACTATTAATTAAATCACTTTACTTAATATAATATATAAATATTTAACCTACTAATAAAACTTACTTATGCTGAAGCTTTAAGAGTATTTATATTCTACTAGTTATTTATTATTATTAAAATGAACTAATTTAGATGGAAATTTATAGGTAACTTTACAACCACATCAAGATAGTTTACACTCAACTAAGTTGAAATAACCCTAAACCTTATCTCTAAGCGTATGACTCATTATTAAGATTACTCTTCAGATTAGAATAATACCTATTTGCATTAATGGGGGAGTTTTCATTATAACCTATCGATGGCAAGAGATAGAATACAGATAGTATCCATCTATACAAGTATATCTGTCACCAGATAATAACTGCAAAAGAGAAACCCCCAGTACAGGATTCACCTATAACCTTCGCCTTTGAGTAATAAACACTGTTAAATATGTACGACACTACAGAGAGTAGCCGTCAGTAACGACAATGTGCTAACCAACTGCACCAACCGGGGTCAAGTGATATTGTTGAAACTCAGGAGTGGCATTTTGGCATATAGATGTTGTAACAAGGAGAACTACCCAGTGGACATATCGCTTCCGCCAATGAAATCCAAAGAACGAACGACCCGGCCAAGCAGCATTATAGCGATGAACGGTCATGCTGGCTAATTTGACCAGACTGGGTTGACTGCTATTGCCAAAACTCAGTCAGGAATGACATCTTGGTGTAAAAGTGCAAAAATGGAGTCCCCGATGAAAGACTCGAACTTCCAACCTTCGCCATGCCAACAATAGGAACGGTGATCTAGGATCTACCGTACATGGCGAAATGTTACCAGTTATATTAATCGGGGTTTATTGTTACAAGTCGGGTGGCATATCATGGTTTATAAATGGCGATTTGCTGACGTGCGGTTGGCGCTTTGTTGCTGTGCCTAATGAACTGGGATACGGCACATGCGACTCTATATTAAACACCCCACAGCACGCGTGAAATGTGAACTTGACCCAGTGCCGAACGCATCCCTCCGTGCTTTGCCGTGTTCATGAGTGATGAGTTCTGCATCAAGGAGAGATTTGTTTGTGAGATAAAATATGAGAAAGAATAATTGTTTGATATGCGATGAAGTGCCTCTAAATCTGTAAATCTTCCATTCCAGGATTTCTAATTATCCATTTGAAACCTCAACACTAGATCTCCCATATGCCCAGGCGCACCATACACCACCTCTCTTTCCAAAAGACCCTGACACTTACATATATGAGAGGAGAAGAAACCCAGGGGCAGGAGCTGAGACTTTGAGAATTTTAAGCTGATGGCATCCTTATATTAGTTTATCGCAATGATAGATGGAAAATCAGGCATATCTATACTCGATGTGACAGACAAGATTACATTCTATTGGGATAGGAACTGCAACATCTGAAAGTGGACGCTATGCGATGCTGATGAAAGTTGGCCTTGTGGTGGGAGTCTTGGCTTTGGAGTGGAAAAGCTCATGAAATCCTGAATCAATTCTGTAAGTGAAAACTTCATATAGACTGCTAGTAAGTCCCTGGGGTAAAGCGTGAGTTCAATGAGCTGTGCTGAGAAACACCACCACCACACTTAGTCTGGTCTTATGAGCGGTCTTGGTGAACGCTCCATCGACGTTGTGCTGCCGAGCCAGGCTGCTTTTATGCAGGATGCCTTCCCTCTTGCTCAACGTGTTTTGGGATGGTGTAAATCCTAAACTACTTGCCTATACTATCTTGAGAATGGTAATAGACACATGAACTGTGCCTTAAACTTAGATTGCTCTCCATGAGTTGAAGCAATGGAGTCGGATCGTTGTGGGCCGCCATGTGGCCTCCGTCCTATCACCATCAGCAAGACCCACAAATCTAGCTTCTCCCAATAACTTCACCTCTTCAACCTGAAATTTCTTCCCACGGGGATATTATTATTATTCTTTTTCTCTTTATTCAACTGCAAGGCAAGCGCGCAGCAAGCACCTGGCTACAAGCACCGCATGACAGTGTTCCTTGCTGGGCCGTGTAACTACACCGCTGGCACAATTTCATTAGAGCAAAAATATTCTGAGGCACCTAACTGGTTTACTCCCACTCTTCCCTCGTCCATCGAGGCAAGGCTCGCAGGTGGCTCCGAGCTTAAGACCTTAAATCTAACGGTTTTGAAGCGCATCCTCCCCTCTCATCTCATGACATTCAACTCTATCTTCTCCCCACCGTTCAACTTTTTGGTACGAGTTCTTCTGGCTTCCTGCGACTTCTTTAGTAATAACAGAAGACACCTAGAAAGCTGTCGGTGTATATGCTGTACTGATCCAAGAATGAACAACAGCTCGAGGGAGATGCAAAGTAGCAGAAAACTGAGAAGTTTGCTAAAAGAAATTAATGTCTGGAGGCTAGTATGCTCTACCTCACGCTGCATGATGAGCTCCTGAGAGACAAGGCCAGGAGAGGGTGTGGCAGAAGAGACGCAATGCATGAGGAGACTTTTGTAGCCGTTAAACTATTTGAAAAGTTACCAGTGTTTAATGCTCCTTATCAAGTGGCCATGACATGGCTCCGGATGGACTTCCACCTGCTCCGTTATCTACCTCACGTTCTAGGTCCTCCATCTGGCCAAGGACCACAAACTCAATTATTTAGACTTGACAACCATCCTCTCCCGAACCGCTCTCATCAAACATCAACTTCCATTTCCATCTCAGCAAGATACTCCTTCTCTAATTCCGTTAAGTAAAAAACCTGGCTTGTAGTGCAGTGATGCTCGACAAGACGACGAAGGCTATTCGGGATCCCGGCCTGGTTCCGAAGGCAGATCTTCCAAACGTCCTTGTAATGGGTGTAGGCGTCGAAATGCTCCTCTTGTTGGCCCACGTCCGTGATTGCTTCATTCAACGCATGCTTCGTGTCGGTCTTGAGGCTAGATCTGAGCCTTTCGTCGAACTCGACCTCTTGTTCTTGCTGTTCGGGGTGATCTGGCTTTTTCATGATTTCTCTTCGCAGCCGTTTCACAATGGCTCGGTCGGGAGTTGCCAGTCTCTTTCCGAGGCTCTTCATTTGTTGGGTATAATCGCGCAGGGTGATCACATTGTCTTCCATCTCGCCATCATCGTCTGGAGGACTGAGCTTGTTAGAGATCACGATCTCTGTGTCGGTGGCTTCGACAGATGGGAGAGGTTGATCCCTGGGCTCGAGCTTTGGCATCGTAGGGCCTACTCCGCCATCTGAGCAGAAGACGCTATGGAAGATGCCCTCGTATTTATTCATGCTCGGCATTCTGGTTGTAACAATCCAAACCTGTTTGCCGTCAAGGTCTCGCTTTACAGCGCGAGGTCGTTCACTGCTTTCCTCGAGTTCAATGACGAAGGCATCGCCGTCGGTTTTATCATAGACCTCGATGGCAACCGGCAACCACTGAGCTCCATTCATCTCGCCGAAAAAAGTCGCCAGGGGCTTGTTTAGAGATTTCCTGCTGTTTGGCCTATGATTTCGGTAGATGATGGCAGCGATTGCTGACACGAAGGTAATCGCTGAAACACAAGCGAATTTTCTTGTGCACGTTTGTAGATCTATGGCTTCTTGTGTACGTTGGCGCAACTGTGTCGTGCCACCGGATCCCTCAAAATTTGAGTATCGGAGAAGTTGCATGGTGCAGATCCGTTCCGCCATTCGTTCAAAACACTCTTTGGCTTGGTGTTGATGAAGTCCCGCCTCCTTGAAGATATCAGTTACAATGGCCTTGGAAAACCTTAACATCTTTCGCGGAAGCACTTGTCCAGTGGGCATGATACCACAGACATCGACACCAATACCGTGTATATCTGCTGTTTCTTCGTTGATTCTCCTGAGTACAGCACTCGTGTTTGGGTCCATCTTTGGTCGTGGGACCTAGCTTCGTGGTGCCGCCGGCAGCTTGGTGACTGAAGATAGATTACTGTAGTGGTGAGAAATAGAACAGAAACTGGGTCAAATGATTACTTACAGGCAAAGGGAGAAAGACAGTTCCGAAATGTTTTGAAGTAAAGATTTTGAGGTTATTGGGGCCGTGATTCACTGCGTGTCTCCCGTTATGGATAAGAGTGGGGCGAGATATAAGGGGGGGCAAGAAAACTCAGGACCTCTACCTCTTTTCTTAATGACAAAAATATTTAGGTAAGTCTAGCATAAATTTAATGGTCCTTTAGACTGGATTTTTTTTCATTACTCTAACTTTAGGTTCGACGTTTTCTTGCTCCCTGAGGGCTAGATCTAAGTTCTGTGTGGTGATTATAAGCTCTCAGCCACGGGTCTCAACTGCAAATAACACATCTAGCTNNAATGCTGATAAGAAGAAAACCTACAATATGACTCTTTTGCCTCCCTTCCACATGGTTAGGCTCATCGACTTAGCCCTTCCTCTTGATCACAATAAGTCAAATAAACCTTCTAATAATGAAGTCCCGCTTATTATGCAACCCGAAGAAAGCTCGCACTCATCTGACACGGTCATCAAAACCCCCAGGCAGAATTAATCATGATTGGGCTCACTCATTTGATAGTCTCCTTGTTGCCATTTGTGGAGTTTTCATTCTCCTTAGGAGGGGGTGCATTGTGTAAATCCTCCCCTCGGATGGACTGAGATGGGGTCAAAGGACTGGGTAGAAGTCTGCCTTCATTATTGAAGTCCATGAAGGCACTGCGGGAGGGGAATCCAGGATGGGTATCAGAGTCGTCAGCTCTCTAGCATGAGTGCTTCATGCATAGAAAGATCCAAAGGCAGCTTGTGTAAGTTGCCATGCGCCGGCTTGTTGCTCAACTGAACTATTGATCGCTCCTAGTCTGTTGGCCCTTGCTATGAGGCTGAGATGCACCTGCTTAGGATAATGATTCGTCTTAAGTCCTTTCTTTATGGCATCGCATGCATCGCCACTTTCACGAAAGGGCGGGTCTGATTGATATCACCCCTACCCTTGCCCGGGCCAGCATCATAGATGAAGAATGTGAGGCCTGGGCGGAGAATCCCCAGCGAGATTGAATTTATGGAGCCAAGATTCCAGATCATCGTGAGAATCCTAGCAGCAGGTTCGCAAACGCGGTTGAGATTACGCCTGCGTCTGTGGGTGACTCTCTAAGGCGGACCAGTCGCCAGAAGGAAGTTGGGAGGATTTAGTGGTAAAGCCGCGCGGTGGAAGCTGGATCGTGTTGTGGTAGCGACGACTCTGTCAAAGTCCCGCCTCTGGAGGATTTCTGGCAGAGAAGCGACACCGCTGATCGGAGTATGCTTGTTGACCCAATTTTCAACAGTGCTGTTGGCTCCATGGAAGGGAAGACCGAAGCCAATAACGGTGGAGTTGGAATGAGGTGAAATGTGCAGCTCAAGAAGTCGATATTCGTTCAAGTCGTCATCAAGGCCAATAAATAATTCTTTCTGCTCGACAATAAGCTCATGATGAGCTAAAGAGAAACCATTCGGTGGTAGCTCGATAGAGATATGATACAGTTTTGAGTCCGTCGTCGCGAGATCAGCACTGTACCAGCTCCAGGTCGGCGCTATACCAGCTCCAGGTTCCGCGATCTGGATCACGAGTGAAGGATAGGCGTATGCGCTTATTGGTGAGATTTAAGGCGAGGTTGGGGGATGAGTGGATGAGCTTCGTGGCGCCGTCTACGTCGTCACAAATAACGAGGCGGCAGCCAATCTGAGGGGGATGAGAGGCAAGGTTGGGAAATCTCTATCTTGCCCGCACCGGGACATTCGTTAATAAATTAGAGACCGTTTGGTATGGCCTTTAGTCCATTGAAGGCGGCCATATGATCCTTGTTAAATGGCCGGAGTCGTTGCAGAAGATTATACTGAATATTGTAATCCGGGTGATGTGGGCGGGGTGGGTTGGAAAGGTGAGGGAGCATGCTATGCAGATTGATGCATAAGTGTCTTGCTTGATCCCTTGAAATCAAGGATCATCTTAAATGCAGCCTTACATTTTGGGCTAACCTATCGGCTTTTAAGCTGGCAATTGCCTATTAGGCAATATAGTGCAGTAAGTTTAGCCTTAAATATTGCTATAATAACTATATATATAGCTAAAAGGGCAATAAATATTATAAAAAGAAATATTAAATAAAAAAATATATTATATAAATAATATCTTATTAATTTCTTAAAATTAAAATTTATTTAAAATATAACTTTATATTTTAAGTTAATTTATTAGCTTTTAAGTTAATAACTACTTATTAAGCAATATAATATAGTAAATTTAACTTTAAATATTATTATAATTACTATATATATAGCTAAAAAGGTAATAAGTATTATAAAGAGAAATATTAAGTAAGGAAATATACTATATAAATAGTATTTTATTAATTGCTTAAAATTAAGAATTATTTAAAATATAACCTTATATTTTAAGCTAATAACTGCCTATTAGGTGACACAATGCAGCAAGTTCAGCCTTAGAGGTCGCCATGACTATTATGCATGCGGCCGAAGCGGCGGTAAGTATTGCGGGGGAGAATGTTATTAGAGAAGGGTTATTGATGAAGAAGCGAAAGCTTGCGAGTTGAGAGGTAAAAACGCGGTTAGGATCATTCCCTCATCTGCATCATCACAAATGATGAGGCTACATCGAATTTGGCGAGGATGAGAGGTCGCCACGACTCTTGTTGGCGCGGTTTAGGCGGCGGCAAGTATTTCGAGGGAGAATGTTGTTGAAGAAGGGCTATTGATGAAGGAGGGAAAGCTTCGGTTCTTCTCCCTTCGTCTCGTTGCTTGCCATGTTGAATGGAGTGCTGGTCGTTTCGAGAGTGTGTTCCGAGAGAGTTGGTCAGAGCTGGGCTTGCGTAAGCGTTGAAGCTTCACTGCGCAACATACCTGACGTGAAGGGCAAAGGTTGTGATGGGGAGAAATCTCTGCGTGGATGTTGAGAGATTAGAGAAGATGGAGGGAGGAAGGCGAGGTGATTAGGAAGGAAGGAGAGAGGTGAAAACGAACAACTACATCCGAAAACGGCAAGCAAGAGTGTGAATCGACGTCGGAGGCTATCGTGAATCTATATTAGCAAGATTTAATAATAGATAACACTTTAAAACAGTAAGCAATAGTATAAACCGACATACTACGTTTTCGAACTGGTACCTGAAATCTCAATCAGGCTGCAGAAAACGCCTTGCATGAAGTCTGCCATCTTCAGTGTCTCGCTCACTGTAACCAGGCGCTGAGGCGGGGAAGCGGAATTACAGCGCTGCAGGTGCTGCATCCTACATGGATTTGCATTGAACAAGGCACACTCGGCTTCCACCCCACTTTCGCTATCCGAACCCCAACATGGTAGTACAGGCAGACTGCTGCTATTGTGATGTGGATGTAGGGCAAATGACTATGACCCTGTCGAGCCGATCGCCCTCCATGGCGATCTCATCAACCAGGCTGATACAAGACTCTCTGGTCATCGTCTGTGGTTGAGGCGCACTGCTTTGACAGTCAGGAATGATCACATTTGCATCCAGAAAGCCATGATATTTGTGTAAACTCAATACAAGCTTATCTACTCCGAAATCTCTGGACCCTGCCGATAAATTGCCTGTTCAAGACTGGAGCTTGGCGGGGTGGAATGCCTGCTGTAATGGATCTCTCACTCGATACCCGATCCGGCGCCGTAAATCCGGGAATGGGGCCTTGCAGTCTCCCGGTTCTGGCATGTTGAATTGAATAGAACAAGCCTCATGAGCTTGTTTGTAGATGAGATTGATATTAGTGCAGATCTTGCAGCTTTCGGAGAATTGAGGCTTCTTGCCTGAAGATGACGACGTAAGCGATAACGAGTCTTATAAATATTGGCGGCGCATGGGGCCTTTTCAGGTCGTCAGATGAGGATTTTGTCAACCCGATAAACTGATATATCCAACATTTAAGTCGCTGAAGCTTCCCAAAGCGAAAATAAACAGAACCCCAAGCATCCTCGTCGCAATGAAGGTCGTCATCGCAGGCTCAACAGGATTTATTGGGAAGGAAGTCGTCCGCCAGGCGCTCCTGCACCCTCAGATCACCTCAGTCGTCACATTATCGCGCCACGATCACGATCTCCCGGAAGACCTACAAACGCCAGAAATTGAGTCCAAGTTTATGTCCGTTACCTGTTCCGACTTCAAAAACTACCCGCAATATGTCAAAGATGAGATCTCTGGTGCAGACGCTTGCATATGGTATGCCCAACCGGCTTCCCAACGCGACACAACTGACCGCGCAGGCTGATTGGAGTAACGCCCGGGAAGCTGAAGCAGTACACTTGGGATCAAGTTCGTATGATCTGCTACGAGTATGCGCTCTACGCAGCCGATACGTTTGCGAAGCTTCCGCGCGAAGGCAACCCGGATCCTTTGCGATTCATCTACGTAAGCGGTTGCAATGCCGAGCGAGATCCTGCAAAGAAGCCATGGATTCTTGGAGACTATTGTCTTCTTCGTGTATGTCTTCAAGCGCATCGTTGCCGTATCATTGCTAACAGCGCGTCTAGGGCCAGGTAGAGAAACAGATCATCGAGCGCGCGCATTTGTCGGACGGGAGAATGCAGGTCCTCGTTACCAAGGGAGGAATGGTCAACGATCCGGATATGGGTTTCTTGAAACAAGGGCTTCGTTGGTTCTCGCATGCTGTCATCAACATCCCGAATATTGGGAGGACCGAGATGGTGGCCGGATTACTTGACCAGTCAATCACTGGATTTGGTAAGGATACTTTGTCCAATGCGGAAATGGTGGAAATTGGAAAGAAGGCATTGGAGAAGAACGAGATTTTGGAAGCGAAAGGGCCCAATTAATTGTGGTGTTGTGTTTGCTTGTTAATATGAAGATACCAGAATTGCTTCCGTTCCTTAATGAAGACGCGTTGTTGATGTGACCGTGTACACTTGCAAACTTGGGAAAGACGCGAAAAAAAGGAGTTTTAGACAAATTTCCGCCGTATAGGTGCCATGAAGAGCATCCATCACTTAGTATGAGTTGATTTTGATGGAAACGCGCCTTTATTGAGACGTGTCTATTGATACCTCAGTGTAATGGAATGTAACTGACTGGAGACTTTAATTACTTAAGTTTCGGCCCAATTCACTTGCAACCCAGTAAAAGAAGTCTAATCCGATCAATGTCCAAAATCCGGATATCTGGTTTTATTATTAAATATATTACTACAAATAAATTGACTAATATTTACCGCGTTGAACTTGAAGTCAACTCGTTCCGTACGTTCCCCTACCCTAGGCCGCCAACATCGTCAAATCACCGACGGGACCGACATCAGACAGAAATGAGCAATCAGCCAATCATGCACTCAAACGGACCAAGATACAAACGCACGCTACGATCTTCGCCGACCAAATTCGAAATATCCCGGAGGAAAAGGTCCTTAATTACGATACTTATTGGCCGTGGATGATGCGCTTGTAGTGGGTGGTGTCGTGTCAAATGGATCAATATGACGCCGTGATGCGCGACGCGGCGGAAGTGCAATCCCTGACATCATGCGCTAAGGATCTTGGCTATCCGGGGTCAAGACTCTTTGTATGAGCTTATTTCCAGTTTTCGTATTTACTGCGGAAATGATATATGTGTTTCTTATTGAGCAAGAACTCTTGCAATATGGATCAAAATTCACAGCAAACGAGGCATATTGCTGCCAACCTTGAGCACGCTGCTGATGGCAGCACAACCCTTCACACGAGTGTTCAACATGAGCCTTTGCATCATGGTGCAGGCGAGAAAGTGCAGGAGGCCCATGATGTTGGCGCCAATTCAGCAGAAGTTGAAGACATAGGCTGGGACGATGATCAGATACGACCTGAGGACTATGCTATCCATGGCATAAAGAACGAAGATATCTGGCTTCTTGTCCGAAGGTTCAACAAAGTGCGTTTTCATACTCAGCTTGCATAATCACTAGCTGACTTGGACCATAGCGCGTTTTTCATCTCAAACATGCCTCAGATCACCCAGAAGATGAGTTGGATTTCAACGTTGCTGAAGAGGAGCAATTCTCCCCAAACAAACTGCGTGCACAAATCGAAAGATTTTACATGGGGGCGGTAGGTGCTTCAGTCCAAGTCTATTCGGGGAATACTGACAGTTGTAGATACTTGGCTTCATTATGTTCAGACAACACCTCTCGAGACTCCAGTCCTGGAGGGAACCAAGACGTACATCCTGTTTCTGCTTTGTACGTCAAACCGTTTCTCATGCAAAGAACTCCTCCTCTAACTACTCAGGTTTATCTCGCTGTGTGGTATTTCAACTTTCTCATACCAACATTGTTGACAGCTTTGATGGCCATCCTGCTCTCCCCCGAAATTCGAAATACCTTGTTCCCGCCATGCCCGCCTGCGCTAGTCCACTACCAAGGCGGTAATTTGATAAAGCCAGCCGCCGGTATTCTAGGTACTGTCGACACAGCTACAGGCGCTCCAGAGAGGCTCAAAGGTGAGACTCTGGAGAGAGAAGCCAGCAACTTTGCCACAGGCCTTGTGGCTCTTTCCATCAACATCTTCGTCGACAAGGATCCGCAGCACGATGAGTCACAAAGAGGAGGTGGAAAGACTGTTAACCTTCCGGATCCAAGATCGTTAGCTACCAGGATAGCGACCGCGAAGGATAAAGCAGCTGGTATCGAGAAGCCCTCTTGGGACAAGAGCAAATCGCCTATGCTGGAGCTTATGTGGAGCCAGATGAGGCCCTTGATGCACTGGATATGTCGCTTCTGCGATATATGGGAGAGGAGTGCAAAGTAAGTTCACCTTTCGAAATATGGTGTGCTGTTATGCCGTTGAAAATGGACTCTAACTTACAACTAGTCTCCTTGATCCAACTGCACCTTTTCCGAGAGATGTTGCCCCCCATCGAATTGTGCAACTACTCCTGCCGATTGTGATATTGTCGACTTTCACAACATGTTACATGTTTTACAGAATTGTTACCTTGTGTATTGGGGTTGGGTTCTTCGGTAACATCTTCCTCAGAAACTCTTATGGTTGGCTAAAGCATACTATGGAAAGGTACGCAGCCTTTTCAAATGCAACCTGAATCTCGCTAACAGTTGACTAGAATTGTGTTCCGGGGAATACCGACAGATTCCCAATTGACTATAGCCCTTTTACGACATGGTGAACGAAATAAGGCCCCGCTATCACCACCCCCCGAACCCAAAGGCCCACCTCCTGACGAATATCACGTTCTTGATGACAATGTCCTCAGTGCATCAACTGGTGATCGTCTAGTGGGAGCGTCACGTGAAACAATTCGAAACGCAGTTCAGGAAGAACCTGGCGTCGTCCAAGATACTGGCGGCGATGACCACGAGTACCCTGACCATGAGACTGGTGGGAAAAGACGCGGCAAGCTCTTAGGCATCGTCAAGCCTGTTGCTCAGGCAGCAGCAAAGACAGTCATAGGCGTCAACAAGATACGAGCAAAGACTGGAACGGTATCTGCTAAGAACCGAGTCGGAGCCGCATCGACCAGGGAGAAACCGTCGATTGCCGGACCGGTCGAGTTCACATGTCGCTGGCAGGGCGAGAAGGGGTATGTATATCTCACTACTGACACAGATTCTCCCTGCCTATGTTTTTCGAGAAGGTCAGTTGGCGATTTGGATGATTCAAGCTATCACGAGGTACTGCCAACTTGGACCATACCCATGAGAGGAATCACAACACTGAACAAATATTCTGGCTACGGAGCCAAAGCAAAGCTTCTTGCTGGATGGGCCTTGGAAAGCGAGATTGCAGATGGGTTGGAAATAGTTGAAAGCGATGAGAAGTCTACCTTGATCACAGCCATGGCTCGTAGAGATCAGCTGTTCAATCGACTTTGTGCTATTGGTGATCGGAAATGGGAAATCTGGTAGACTACTCCATAGCTAAATTCGAAGACACTTTGCTGTTGGTGAATTATGTAGGTGTTACGATCCTAGCGGATACGTCACGTGTACCCCACAAAATTTCACATTCTTTCACCAATCATATGTGGAGCGAAGGGCCCCTTTTCGGTCCTCAGTTTCAACCAACCATAGGACCGAAACACCAAAGCATCGGTCCAAGACCGAGAGACTGACACTTCAGTCCTCAACAAGGTACTACAGAGCACCTTAGAACCATTAGCATATAAAACACACTCGCTTTACACTTCTATAGATTCTAGCTCACCAGCTATCAATAAAACTTCTTTACATTGATCAAGCCTAACACGCATTGAATCTACCATTAAGAGAGACGTGACATTTCACTTCGCTCAGCATCACGCCCTACGTCATCTGCCAACAATAAACCTAGCACGGCTTAGTTTAATACAGTTGGACGCAACCGTCACACCTGTTCTCAGCCTTGTCAATTGACTCAGTGAAATTTCAATACTACACGGCCACGCGAGGCACATTTGCGAACCACTCACGTCAGATCATGCCAAGGGTTCAGCAAATGCCCCCTTCCGACTCATCCTTATCAATATCCGTGACAACTTTGCTCGAAACCTCAATCGGAAGGTCAAAATGGCGGATCCCTTGTCGATTATTGGAACAGCGGGAGCTATTGCAAATATTATCGATGTCCTCACCAAAACGATCACAACGGTATGTGACATGCGACAAGCCTGGAAAGTCGCCGACCTCAGCGTGTTCACGTTCGAAAACCAGCTCAATCTCCTCAAATTCGCACTATGTGAAATTCAGAAATGGACTGAGTCCAGATCCAACGAACGATCGCATCAATTGGTGATGCAAGTGGACAGTTGCGTAACGTGCTGTCGACTCCTCATTGGCAAGATCGATGGCGAATTGTCCCAGTTTCAAAATACAGTAGCTGGAGATCTAGAGCTTGGTTCCAAGCTTTCCTTTCTGTTCAAGGCAAAAGATATGGAGCAAATCCAGCGGATGGTTGATCAACAAACACATACATTAACACTTCTGTTAAGTGCTTGCAACTCGTGAGTTTGCCAACCATGGAACATTGTTTGACTTACTCACATCGCTGTCAGAAATGCTTTGGAAGAGCAAACGAAAATCTTACAGCAACCTAAACTCGTACGAGCTCTCCAGGACATGGACCGAGACACTGCTTCTCTCATTGTTCATCGAGACTCGGACTCCATAATCACCGCTACATCCATAAGCTCTTCGAGATGGTCCGTTCAATTCGCGTTTGATCGGGAGCTTTTTATTACCAAAGTTTATTACAAATGGATTCGGAAGCTTGCAACGACACGGAGGACCAATAGTCACCGCCCAGAAGATACCACCCAACAAGACCATCAAAGGATCTCAAACAACGAGATTGCCTCAACGAGTGTACCTACCGATGAACAGCAAAATGTCAGAACACATACGGAAGCAGCTACGCCCGAACAGCCGTCTCAGCCATTACCAAACTTCGGAGAACGGATGAATTCTCTGACACGTACCGGCATGGGTATAGAGCTGCGACCTCTGAGACGTAACCGAACTATGAGCGACTTAAAGCTTCAAACTAAGGAGTCCCAACGGATTGATCAGAACTTGAAAGATGATTTCAAATCGGCCAATCGAGAGTTCAAAGTAGTCATCCTTGGTTCAAAGTCGAGAAAGCGAGTCTTTGAAGAGATGAGGCTATCAGACGGCCAACCGCAATGTTACACAGCTGAGCAACTACGTATATTCCGTCCCATAATTCTTGGAACAGCTTTAGAAAGTGTTCAGCATTTAGCAAAAAAGCTATTGGTCGACGAGGCCATCAGAGAAGATCCCGTACGGGCGAGCTTGGAGGACGTATTGATCGGCGACAAAGAAGACTTGGATCTCGACAATGGATTTGAACCGTGGGTTGTCCGAAATATTCCGCACAATAATGGACTATCCAGCTACCGAGGCCTTAATGGCGGACGAACCCTTCGTGTTTCCAGAAAATGTTGACTAGTATGTTCTTTTGATAACTTTGACCTGACCCTGCAGTACTGACGCTTTTCTCCCAGCTTTTTAAACCAAATCGAAAGGATTGTGCAAGATGACTATATCCCAACAGACTCAGATGCTATACATTGTACAGCACCACTGCCTGGCTGCATGGAGGCCGCGTTCAACATGGGCCAGCTCACTATGCAACTCACAGATCCTGGCAATGCAACAGCTAATCGGACAAAACTATTTCCCCAGCTCGAGACAACAACGGCCGTCATATTTGTTTTCGATCTTAATTGTTCCTATAGGGAAAACCTGCTTCAGTTTGAGTCAACTGTTAATTCACACTGGTTAAGAAACTCAAGTATCATTGTCATTTTTAACAATTTCAACGGATTTGTGAAGAGACTCGCAGAAGCACCACTAAGCGACGAATTTCCAGATCATACGGGAGGCGATGATGCAATAAATGCATCGAATTATGTCCTCTCTAGGGTTCGGCATTTGAACCGGGCTGATCTCCAGTTGCATGCCCATTTCATAGATGGTGTGTATGATGAGAGGAACTTGTGGAAGATATGGAGAAATGTTCAGGATGATAGGATGAGCCGTGCATTGAAGTCTCTCTTTCTTGATAAGAGAGCAGTATACCGAAACAGCGCAGCGAGGGATAATCTTTTACGAACCAATATCAATTCGCATCTTTCCGATTGGTTGTCCAGCATAGAAGATGGCAGATTTTAGTCGGGGGAAAGTTCGCCCCAGTCAACCGAAAATGGAAATGTTTCGCCGAGATCTTACCCCAACCAGATCATACGAACGAACTAGCACGAAGGTTATTTCTCCAAGAAAGCAGCCAATGCCGTGAGCGGGGCCAACTCCAAAGTATTTCCCCGGGGCTAGACCCATGTCTTCCCCATGGGGTTGATGCTGGGATGAGGTCAACTTCATGGATTTCCTTATCCTTGGCCAAGTATTAAAGGCTCATGATCCCTTCAGCCTTGAAATCATTTCAACTCATCAGCCCAACAGCTTTCCTCTATCAATTGGTGCTTCTACAACTTCCCAATCGCCATGTCTAAAGAATCTCTTAGCAACTCGCCCAGTCATGTCGAGGAGACTGATCCAACGCCCCAAGCTGGAACTACCATTGAATATGATAGCAACGGCTTGAGTGGTATCGTTCGATCTCCGTATGTTCTGGGAGCAGCTACTTTGGCTTCACTTGGAGGATTCTCCTTCGGTTACGGTAAGTCTCCAGTTACCTTCCTCACATCAAAACTAACAGTTATCAGACCAGGGTGTTATCAGCATCATTCTTACCATGAAGCAATTCCACGACCAATTTCCTGAAACAGCCCCTGGTCATCCTCGATATGGCTTCAATGTTGGTTTCATGACCGGCATGCTCGAACTTGGTGCCTTTGTTGGATGTCTCTTTCTTCCGTATCTCGCCGACCGAATTTCTCGAAAGTGGGCTATGACGGTAGCCACTGTCTTCTTCACCATAGGTGCTATCATCCAGACCGCTGCTCATAACTATGGTACTCTTGTTGCCGGACGAGCTATCGGTGGAATAGGTGTCGGTACTCTTGCAATGGTAAGTCATACGACCGAGTATAACCAAGAGAAATTATCTAATGCATTTCCAGGGCGCTCCTTTGTACATCTCTGAGATATCCCCTCCGAACTTGCGAGGCTCTCTCCTGGTTCTTGAAGCTCTTTCGTAAGTCAATATTCGAGTTTCCGTTCCTAGAGTGCATCTAACCGTTGGGGCAGTATTGTCATCGGAGCCATCATTTCATATTGGATTACATATGGAACAAAAGATATGGCCAGTGAATGGTCCTTCAGACTCCCTTTTCTTCTTCAGATGGTATGTTCGGTTCAAATTGACCAGATTTCTGAAACTGACTTGACTTGACAGCCTCCTGCTCTGCTAGTCGGCCTCGGCATTCACTTTTTCCCATACTCTCCCAGATGGCTCGTCATGCGCCAACGAGACGACGACTCTCTTCATGCCCTTGCCCAACTCCGCCGCGTCCCTGCAACCGACGACCGCGTCCAGGCCGAATGGAAAGGAATTCTCACCGAAGTCCGATTTCAGCAGGAGATTCTTTCTCAGGAACACCCTAATGACAACGGTATTATTTTGGAGTTGAAGCAGTGGGGCGACCTATTCCGACCCAGATGTCTCAAGCGTACTGCGGTTGCACTTGGAATTCCCTTCTTTCAACAGTTCTCTGGAATCAATGCCTTCGGTAAGCATAGTCCTGAGTCTTCTTGGATTCCAGAGTTCTGACAATATCAGTTTATTATGCTCCCACTTTCTTTAAAGCGCTCGGGCAGGATGACAACATGGCTTTGATCCTATCCGGAATGGTTAACATTTGTCAACTGGTGAGCCTATTTCTCCAACCGCTGACCTTAAGCCTTACTGACTTGTGAACCATAGGCCGCTGGTATTCCGACCTTCCTCTACCTGGACAAGATGGGCCGCCGCAAGCTTGCCATCTTCGGTGGTGCTGCCATGGCTGTTCCTCATCTCATCATGTCGGGTGTCGTCGGCAAGTTTGACGGGAAGTGGGAAGCCAATCCCGGAATGGCCTGGTTTGGAGTCGCCTTGATCTGTACGTTTCCCAAGCAAAGCTCTAGACTCATAACTAACAACTCCAGACATCTACGTTCTCTGCTACGCATGCTCATACGGACCACTGGCTTGGACTCTCCCTGCTGAAGTATTCCCCAGTTCCCACCGAGCTAAAGGTGTCGGAGCAGCTACTGCTATGGTCTGGCTTGCCAACTTCATCATCGGTGTCGTTGTCCCTGAGATGATCATCAAGATCGGTTGGGGTACTTATCTCTTCTTTGGAATCTTCTGCTCTCTTGCTTCTGTCTTTTCTTTCTTCCTTGTACCTGAAACTGCGAATAAGTCTCTTGAGAAAATTTCTCAGCTGTTTGGAGATCATGCTGTTGCGGATGAAGAGGCTGTTTATGAGCGTATTCAACGACAGGTTTGGGACGGCCATGCCTATGGTGCTGAGCGTGTTGAGGTTAAACAGAGTCTTTGAAGGAACTATCATTTCTAGCTAGCTGAATTTAGGTAATCACTGGAGAGGTTGCTAGCTTGAACTTCTCGTGTATATTACATCTTTTGGTCTCCTCGGCAACATGATGCTCATACGATCGCTTTAGATCGACATCTTCGACTCAGCCACGCAATGACCTAAAATATGACTTCTTCTTGCTTGGGACTTTGGCAAATATTGGTTTGACTGAAAGTTTAGTACTTATAGAAATCAATTCAACAGTTCGCCGTCACGGACGTTCTTAAAGGGAGTATGTCAAACTGGTCCGAATTTCTATTCAAACTGTGATCCTTAGTTGCAGAGATCTCTCAGTGGATCAATCCACTAACTCAACTCCGTTAGGTCATCGGAGACGCTAGAATGCGGGGAAGGAGGGTCATCCTTACGCCAATTCATATCCTTGCTCTCACCTCGGCCTGCTCGCCGAGTGTTCATTCTTATGCCAACTCCACGCCTTTCTCCCTGGAACCCGGCGAAATTCTTCCTAATCCGTCTCATCCTTCTTGGATCTCATCTCCAGACTTCGAACAATCATGGGTTCGGCGCCTCGGACTCGGACTAAACCATGCGATCAATGTCGAGGTTTGTCAAAGTCTTGCAAGGATACCTTGCCCTGATCAAAGCTGACCACCAGAAACAGACAAACATCTAAAGTGTATGCGAGAAATCTCATGTCACGATACTCTAATAACTTCAGACTAATCATTACAGGTGACAAAGAGACTCCATGCGTCAACTGCAAAAAAGCATCTATCAACTGCGCTCGCGCCAAGAAGTTCCGCATCAAAAAGCTCATCACAACTGAAAACACATTCAAGTTCGATCCAAACCAAACATGGATAGAAACATCAAATAAAAGTGAGTCTGACCAATGCTACTGCTTGCCACTAGTCTCACCAAGTTCAACAGAGAAATCAAACACAATTTCCTTTGTTGATGAAACAAACTCCGCTTCTCGCCACTCCTGTATAGCCGCTGAATCTCCATCTTCGGAAGATGGACCTCAGTCAGAAAGTTTGGATTTTGCTGCCTCTGTTCTACAGTCGTTATCGAAAGACAACCAGCTAATATCTGATGAGCAAGAAGCGCCTCTAACGGGGTCTCATTCAGAAGAGCCCCCAAATGTTCTTGAAACATCTCGAAGCCATGAAGATGGAGGCTTTAGTGCGCCCCAAGATCTTTCTCAATTATCACTTACCTCATCGCCAAGTGGAACAACAAGCCTCGCAACTAATCACTATGTTTCCTCATCGGTTCCTGTCCTCCCACCGCAGTGGCAGCACTCCTCACCGGATGAGGATGCAAGAATGTATCTGAATCCTGGTAGCACTAAGGAAGGATCATCCTTCGGTACATACAGTGACAATCAACTCTACCAAGCAGACACGCTTCCTTCAATCATGGACCTGGAACTCCATAACCCCACCTCTTTGTTGAGTGCAAGTTCAACTCAGCCGCTGAGCCTGGAAGAAGCCTGCCTGGTACGCTGTTTCGTGGAGAAACTAGCAAGAGCTGTAAGAATTCCGAGGTATTTCTCAGCAGAGAACCTTGCAGCTGACCATTGGGGTAGTTCGATACCACCGACAGAGACCACCACTATATCTCAGTCCTCCCTCTCCGCGCTGTGCACAGCCCATTGCTTCTCAATGCTATATGCACCGCCTCTGCGCGATTCCTCACGCGGGTCTCCTCACTTCAAGATCCCGACAGCATCATCGAATATGCAGGCGTAAAGCTTCCGGACCTGAACATGGAATCAGCTATCCACTACCACAACAAGTGCATCTCACATCTGATTGGAGTGTGAGCAGATCCGACCAATTCATGTAGCGATGATGCTCTGGCTGCTATTACGATATTGAGATATCATGAGCAGGTTGACAGTAGGAAATTCTCATATTTACCTTGCGTACTTCTGACATTGACTTAGCGCACTTCACCGGTACCGATAACGAAACCTTCTCAATCGCCGTCCGTGCCGTATTCCAAGCATCACAGAACGATGCGGATGGACTGCTTCATCTTATTCTCCAACCTCCTCGCGGCTCAGATGTTTACGCTACGTCTCTCTCTTCCCTCAGATTCTCGGCTTGTCTTATTGCACTTCGCCAAGAAATATGGTCCGTTCTGATGCATCGTCGACCATTCCGACTACCGATCCTGCCAGTCGAAAACTATGGCATCTTTGATGATACATTGGCCGCTGATGACTATGACTGGACTAACCGGGTCCTCATCTGGTGTGCTCATGTTCTCAAATTCTGCTACCCAGATGACCAGGACGAACAGCCAGCCGACAACCGAACTCGATCTCAACAATGGGAGGCTATCAAGGAGTTCCAGAGAAACTGGGATGAGAAACGGCCACCTCACTTTGCACCACTCTATTACCGAGAACGCAACCCATCGGAAGGTCGATACTTCCCCGAATACTGGATTACCAGCCCATGTCAAATGCTAGCCCTCCAACACATCGAACTAGCACGTATAGTTCTTGCGGTGCACGACTCCAAGATCCAACTCGGCATCGGCGGAAGGGCTGCTCACAAAGCACTGGAAGAGCTGATGCGAGACGCGACGAGACGAGTTTGCGGCTTGGCTATGTCACAGAAGTGGTGTCAAGAGGGAATGGTCACAGCTGCTGTTGGACTATCCATGTGCGGCGAGTATTTCCAAGACCCGGGAGAACAGGCTGCGATAATGGAGTTGGTAACGCTGCTTGAGCGTGACCATGCTTGGCCAACCAGTACTTTGTTGAACAAACTTTGGGATACTTGATTGCAAGTATCACGAGAAACGTGAATCGGTTGTTCGCATAGTTGCTTTATTTCCAACTTTCGCGACGGCTGCCTGATTGGTATGCACGATTGCGTGACACGAATGAGTCATAAGGAATTAGGCAGTCAGACCCCAGGCTATCAACTTTCAACCAATATACTCAAGCCATCAAAGCCCAGACACGTTCAACCAAAATTGAAGCCAAGGAGCGTCTTCAAGATGTCTACCAAAGCTGTCACTTTGCCGAAGTCTTTGCCTGACCCAAATCAATGGGACAAACTTCTGGAGCAGTACAAAGAATTCCGACTGCTCTCTCTGCAACTATCCCCAGAGTCATTCAGCTCAAACTATGCACGCGAAGCGGAGTTTACCAAGGATACATGGGAAGCTCGTTTGAGCAACCCACTCGCATCTAGTATCATCGTCACCTCTGACCCAGACCCCGGTTCAGTTGACGATCTCACGTTGTTTCTGAACGAACCATGGCTCGCATCACTTGTTCTATATGGCCCGCTCGAAGCCAAAACTGCTGCGAAAACATGGGAAGATCTACAGAACTTCGAGCCCGGAAGTACTTATTTTGGTCCGATTGCGGATGAGATTGAATCTGCTTACGTTCTCAACGCGATCTACGTTCCTCCATCTCAGAGGCGCAAGGGCTTGGCGAATAAGCTGATCGAATACACCAAGGAACTTGCAGTCAGACAAAATGAAGGCAAAAAGGTCATGCTGGTTCTTCTTGTCAACTTCAACTCTGTCGCGGCTATGAAATGCTATGAGAAGTCGGGGTTTGAGGTGGTGCACGATTATTGGTTCCATGATCCTAATGCTTCTGAGTCAACTCGAGGACATGCAGCTGTCATGAGATTGGACGTTGGTGGGAATGAATCTTCAAGCTAGAAGAATTCTTTTTCGTGGAGTAAATTGTTCCATATCCTGGGTACGGTAGACTACCTGGAATGAAGCTTCAGTTTGGCTATACGAGGTCGAGGAATGCCGAGATAATTTGAATGAACAATTCGGCGCTATTAAGAATCGCCAAGTCGTTAATATTTCCCTAGCCACATTGGCTTATTCATAGATTAAATATCCATCGTTAAGCGATCGTATTCAAATATGCCTCGTGTTGGATTGGCACACAAGCGGTCAAATCAACCTTCGGTACCTCCGGAACCAGCCTATTGTTGTGCCAACCAGCCACCGATCGTGGCGCTCACCTTTGCAACGTTGTACCGCGTTTGTAAAAGCGCGGCCTTAATTGGTATTCTTAGATGTCAACTACTGCTAAAATACGGCAGTGCCTTGCGTTAAAATGCATCTATTTTACGATGTTGAGATAGCTTCATTGACCTCACAGAGGATTGCGGAATTGGCCGTTGAGCTAAGAATGCTGATGCTCACTGTTGGTCATCTATTGAACGGGAACAAGCGGGGTTGAATGGATGGTAGCACGGGTATCCGGATACCAGGATCACCCCGAGCTATTGATCACTAGACCATGAGGCTGAGAAACACCGCTTCAACCCACGAAGTCATCGTGCATTTCCCCTCACTACAGCCTTGTCCCCTCGGTGGAACTTGTGATATCCAACGTCCCATCGCATCACCTCTGGCTCGGATGATTGATGCGCGAGTGAACAATTGGGTTACATGCATGCGTCGTGATATCTTCATCAGGAAGGTCTATGCTGATTAAAGCATGGGAACTGCTTAAATCAGCATGTGGAAGCGGGGAAACAGAAAGTCGATATACGGTCAGACACCATGTTCTGTCGATGATGCCGGGTCCGAGTGGTGATGCATGCATCAAGGGCCCTGTTCTCCATGAAGATGCATGGTTCAAGCGGGGTACAGCACCTCATGACGGATCAGCTGAGCTTGGCTGCCCACAATGGAAGCTTACTGAAAGTATCTCTTAGCGGAGACAATATTCTCATGATGTCAATTGAGGGAATAAATCGATCGATCAATGATTGTCTATTCAATGACATCAAATCAGTTTGTCTCCTGCGAGCTCAAATAAAGATCCGCGAGATCTTCAAGTCTCCGAAACAATAGACCTGCAGATTGTCGTTCATCCTGTGGGGAGCTGATAACGATCAGTGGAGAGCTTTGACATGTTCTCAGCTTAGGCCTCGGTCTAGATTGTGCTGGGGTCGACACGCAGAGAAGAATGGAGAAGAAGAAAGTCGGTTAGGGCGGCGGAAAAAAGAAGAACGGGTCATAGTCATCCATATCGTCACTCTGATCTACGGATCCAGCGGTTGCAGCCTCCCATTTTCTTAGCCACTGTGTTGATAGTGTAGTCTCGTATTTGAGGAGGCTGGCCGTTTAGCCCGGATCCGAAGCCTTATCCGCGCTTTCAATACCATTACGAAAATACCACAAGAAGAGACAATTAAAATGATTGTGACAGTGAGTCAATTGAATTCTGATGATTGACCTGACGTCAGCACAAGGAATTACCATAGTACTCCTCCGCTGACAGTTTCCGCATGCTTTAGTTCAAAGTCCCTGGACGCATATCGCACACAGCCCGCTCACCCACGATATCGAGCTAAGCAGCCCACCACGATCTAGACCCTTGAAAAAATGGCCGGCCGGGAGTTCGTATCAGTGGTTGGTAAGACTCTCAAGCCACCCAACTACTGACTGCACCGTCTATCGGATCTGGAAAAGCCTCTTGTCTCATTTCGAAGTTTGTACCATTTCCGTCCGGCCGTTTTTTTCACTACAGCAACTCAACCGATGACTCTCATGAACTCTTGGCAGGGTTTTGTCCGTGCTATTGGTGATCTGATGCAAGGGGTGTGGAGATCCATGCCGTTGTTGGAGCATGCGTGGCTTGCGAGCAGGCCAACCCTGGTTGCTTAGTTGACGCTAGCCTGTCGATACGAGACCTGATCAGCCATCGTCTGATCGATATAAACCGAGGCTTTGACAGGGGAGGTTGGGAGCCCTCTCTCAGCGCAGAAAGCAAACTATTAAACCAGCCTTCACCAATTGCGAATTGACTCGAAAGTCTACTTACTATTTCAACGTGCGTGGGAACATTAAAAAATCTCATCCTCCAAATCTTTTTGTATAATTGTGCATTGCTGACAAGCCATATCCTGTTGCACCCCGTTACACGACACTAGCAAGAATGTTCTCCAAAGCCATCGCAGCCCTCGCCCTTGCGGCACCTCTTGTCTCAGCCCAAACATTCACAAAGTGTAACCCCATGACAGCCAGTAAGTCTTTATACCTAAAGCCCAGTAACTTGGTACGCTTGACTTACACTGCATAGCATGTCCTCCCGACCCTGCTTTTGGAAGAGACACTGTTCACTGTGACTTCACAAAGGGTGCATGTGATGCTTTTGCAGAGGATGCTGGTACTGCGCTTGAGCATAACGGCAATGGCGCCGTCTTTACAATTTCGGGACCTAACCAGGCTCCTACAATTGCGACGGGCAAGTACATCTTCTTTGGCCGTGTGGATGTCGAGGTGCAAGCCTCTACGGGTGTAGGCATCTGCACGAGTGCTGTTCTTCAGTCTGATAACCTTGATGAGGTATGTTCTTCTGTCGACTCTTATGGAATGTCAACTAACAATCTCAGATTGACTTCGAGTGGCTCGGTGGTGATAATGCCCAAGTTCAGTCCAACTACTTCAGCAAGGGTGACGTCTCAACATATGACCGCGGCGCCTTCCATCCCGTCGCAAACCCAACAGGCCAATTCCATCTCTACTCCATCGAGTGGACACCCTCCGTCATCAACTGGATGATCGACGACGTCGTCGTCCGAACGCTCAACTATGCCGATGCCAAGGGCGGATCCGCTTTCCCCCAGACCCCCATGCAGATCAAGCTCGGAACATGGACCGCTGGTTCTCCCGATGCTGCTCCTGGTACCATCGCCTGGGCCGGTGGTATTGCCGACTACTCCCAGGGTCCTTTCAACGCTTACTACAAGAGCATTTCCATTGTTGATTATGCTGGCTCTGATGCTCCCACGACCACGAGTGTGAGGGAATATTTGTATGGAGATCATAGTGGCAGTTTCACCAGCATCCAGCAGATCAAGTAAGAATTTGGTTTAATGATTTAAAATGAATGAAAGAGATGGGACTTTAATGAGGGTTGAATGAAAGAGGGGGAATACCATGGTTTATGAGCATTTCAGCATTTGATAGACGATAAATATAATTATGATCACTTCAACAATTTTCTCCACCTCCCGACTGTGATAGTACTTTTCGTCATGGCTCGAGCTTCTTAATATGCTCTGCGGTGTAGTTGTGATGTTCAAATGAGATATGATATCTCGAGTTTCACAACCTGGAAAAGAGTGGGTCAATAAAAACCTCATTGAGAAGTTAGAAAACTCGCTATCGAATCAGTAAACTTTACGATAACATATACAAATAACATTCAAAGTCTAAATTTACATAGGTACTATAACTATATGACTCTTTTATTTCACGACGTTGAATTCCTACCATGGTCATCAACTCCGTGTTCAAGACTTGAGGTTCAAGCTTTACCCTACACATAATCATCCCCGAATTAGTACGCCAAAGATTACAGAAGACTGGGGTCTCTCTGCAACTTCCACTGTTCTATCAAACAAGGTTATCGTAAAGATAAAGCAAAAAAGGACACGCTCCAAGTCGAGGACAGAGCAAAAGAGTGGTTCCGCCCGGGATCGAACCGGGGACCTTCTCGGTGTTAACGAGATGCCATAACCAACTAGACCACGGAACCGGTCTGTGATTGGATGATTGATTCGTTTGGAACTGGGTGTCAAGTCGCTGGGTCTCGCCTCGGTGGTGTGTTGCAGCTGTTGCTTTGAGCGTATCATCAGGAAGGATGCCCTATGCAGGAGTACCTTGGGACGTTAATGGACCCAGAATCAGGTTGAACCCTTCAACAATAGGAAGAAGGTAGCCCGATATCACTCATCACTTGTGTAACAATTGATAGTGGATCTGCTCCCGAGCAAACCACTCGGCGGCAACGGATACTGATTGATGCAATGGTAGGATTGATAGGCTCCCTCGCTTCTTCTTCCTCTGACTCAATCACTCATCTTGACGCGCTCTGAATGCTTCATCTTTGCTTTTGGCTTACGTCTTTTTGCCTGGTACCTCGCCCTCACTGTTTTCGACCTTTCTATGTGCTGTTTGCTCAACATATCTGTTGTCAAGTCGTAATATCACCACATCTTGCTTTCTTTCGGTACAGACTCTGAGGCCAAGAATAGTCTGTTATTGATTATTTGTGACTGAGAGCTTATAATCACCACATTGAACTTAGTTGGTGAGTTTCTCGTGCGAACTGATATAGAGACGTTGACTAACATCTTTGGGAGTTTTGTCAGTAAAGCGCAAGCACTGAATGAAGATACTCGACATACTGCCTCGCAGCTTGTTTTCCTCCGTCTCCCAGGATTCGTGCCGACCAAAGCTGCTCGTACCTATACAAAGATTCTCTCCCGACGAACGCCCCAAGATACTGCACAAAACACCCCACTCCAGAATGCCGACCCCATCTCTGGATCAGCAGGACACAGAGTCCGTCTCCTCCATCGACAGCTTTGATCCAGCCCCCACTCTGGTCCTCAAGAAAATCACCAGAGAAGAAGCGCTGGAGCAAACTAGTGAGCATATCGTCAAGATGGGCACGTCAAAGTTTTTCGACAAACTCCTGAAGCCAGCAGTATCGAAATGGCTTGCCGAACCCATCCTTCGCGTTCTTCCTCCGGAGATGAAATCCAACGTTCATATCTGGTGCCAGAGTCACGATCCGATTTGGTACAACAAACTTTCCGAGTTCATCGACGAAGACATCTCAGAGTGGGAATACACCATCGAAGTCCCTAACCGTCGAAAAGACATGCCTTGGTGCGGAATGGGTGCCGACATCCTGCGCTTCTACGTTGTAGATCTGAAGCCCCTGCGTAAAGGGCTTCCAGAGCTGGAGCGTCGAGCGATTGTCAACAAGGTCCGTCGAGGAATCAACCCCCTCGCCGACTTTCATGACGAGAAGATGGAAGCCATGGAACGCGACGCGCATGATCTCGTGCAACAGGAACGTAACTCGATGGATATCGAGCGCAGCGTCTTCCTTACTGCGTTTGAACTCCAGAACGAAGCCATCGCTGACTAGAGGGCGGGGATGGCGTTTTCGCTTCAAAGCCTGCAGCATACGCTTCACCAGGGTCCGCAGATGTTTCCATTTATCGAGAGGCGCTGGCATCGAAGTTTGGCAAAGACTGGCGGTCTGCCTGAAGTTCTTCGTCGCCTTGTTGACAACCATTGTAGCTCAGATGAGGCGTTTCGTCTGGCTCAGCTTGAGGAGTCCTTCCTGTCAGGAGAGACGATGGGGTCTTAAGAATATGAACGGTTGCGTAAGTTTAGTTGCTTATTCTGTGCATTGCTTTTAGGCATTAGGGCTGATATGATTTTAGAGTTCTAGGATTAGAGTTAGATATTTACATTAAGATATTAAATATGGCTTAACGTAGTTCACAAGCAAGTTGGCCACCCAAGCGA
>NJCR01002335.1:4868-22687 GCA_002234235.1 Fusarium hostae | reverse complement strand
TTGTCTCTAGAGCCTGATGCGAGACACAGACCGTCATTTGAGAATGCCACTGAGCTCACATCATCATCATGGCCCTCAAGAGTCTGTATATAATCACCCGAGGTGGCATCCCAGATCTTGACTGTCTTGTCTCTAGAGCCTGATGCGAGCCGCAGACCGTCATTTGAGAATGCCACTGAGTTCACCCAACCATCATGGCCCTCAAGAGTCTGTATGCAATCACCCGAGGTGGCATCCCAGATCTTGACCGTCTTACCATAAGAGCCTGATGCGAGCCGCAGACCGTCATTTGAGAATGCCACTGAGTTCACCCAATCATCATGGCCCTTAAGAGTCTGTATGCAATCACCCGAAGTGGCATCCCAGATCTTGACTGTCTTGTCTCTAGAGCCTGATGCGAGCCGCAGACCGTCATTTGAGAATGCCACTGACTCCACCCAATCATCATGGCCCTCGAGAGTCTGTAGGCATGTGTTCCAACTCGCTTCAACTTTCGGCTTCAAGGCGATCCATTTCGGCTCCTGCGTACTGTAACATTGTCGAACCAAGCTGCTGTAGGGGCTGAAGATAAGGGCAGATGCATAGACCTGCAGTGGCGCTTTTTCAATAGATCCCTTCTGCGAGAGAATAAAGCGCCATGCGTCTCTCATCAGATGGTATAACTTTCTCGATTCTCTATCTCTCTGCTTTCTGTTAGTTGGCCTGATTTTTCCCGCCGATGAATAAATCTTACCGAGAAAGACTCGAGTCTCCCCATTGCCTTTACTCCTTCGGGAATGCTTGACAATAAGCTGAGAGCTTCCAGCCAGTAGAGGTAATTCTTTTCCAAGAACACATGGACAACTCCTCCGTCTTTCATACTTTCATCGAGATTTCTGGCTGTTAGATTCAACTGGAGCGAATCATAGAGCAGAAAGCACAAGTTTAGAAACAGGCTAAACATGAGCTGAAACAATTCTGTGTACCAAGCAGGGCTTTCTGTGTTCCTCTTAGGAAGAGGCTCCTTCGCTTTTTTACTCTCTTGAGAGGCTTGACCCCGTAAGCCTGACGGAGCCAATTCGAGAAGATGGTCAGGCCAGTAAACACATGAGTATCGAACCGAGCAGAGGGGGTCGGGGTCCGGCGGTGAAACTTGCTCTCTAAGATAACCAGGACTTCTTAATTCATATATATCGCGTTTGAGGGTTTCCGAAAGAATTTCAAGTGATCTTGAAAACACTTGGTAGTGCTGATGAACCAATCCGAAAGGAAGAATTTGTCTTGACGCATCATCATGAAGCAAGAAATCCTTAGCCGATTGATGAATGAAGGATATAGCCTTTCCTTTTTCGTCTATGGTCAGGAAGGAGCCGCATAATCCAATGACATGTTTAGGGTCGTCAAATTCCAGCCGTCCAAGAAGCGATGTCAGCTCATTCCAACTAATAGGGCGGTAGACAGCACACGCGATGGCAAGGATCTGTTTGTAACGGCTTGGGTCTTTCGGCGGCTCTTCGATGTCTTGCAACATTCTCCCGTAGAGTTCCTTAAGCCCTGCAGGGAACTTTTCTCTCAGCAAGTCGGATACATCGCTTGCAAGAACGTGCATATCCGCAAGGGCCTTGCATACCAATGCTACCCAGAGAAAGGTACCATCAGCGTAAGTCCTCAGATACTGGGAAACATCGCTTTCTGGAAACTTGGGTTTCATCGTCGCCAGTTCATGGACCTTATGATTGATGAAGAAATTCACAGCTTGAGAAACTGAAGCCGCATTGGACTCGAGGCGCAACACCATTTTCTGCTTCACAAGATGTAGCCTTGTTGCAATACTTAACAAGTTGCGACTTGATATGAGTATTTTGAGCCTTGTCGATGACGGCGTTGAAAGTTTCGCGATGACTGTAAGCAGATCCTCAAGGCCATCCACACATTCATCCAGTGCGTCAACAATCAGGCAAACACGTAGAGAATCCAAGTTTTGCAATGCTGTTTCGAACTTGACGAGCAGCGCAGTTATATCAAGGCTGTAGGAAGTGCTGGTGGAATCAATCGTTTCTCGTAAGTTTGGGTATTCATCCAGCAGAAACACGAGAAGTCCCCGTATCACCGATTCGGCGGTATTAAATTGATTGTCAGTTGCCTGACAGAAGAAGTAGACTGGGAGCCAAGCTTGGTCAGGCCTCCTATTGAAGTCCTCTTTGAGCGTTCGAACGATGCCGCAAAGAAGCATTGTTTTACCCTTTCCCGGATCTCCTCTGATCCAGAGCAACCGGCTGTTCTCTTCATTACGCCATTGTAGGAAATCCTTGTTTGAAAGAATCCACTGATAAGACTCCATAAATAGCTTACCTTTCCGTTGCTCAATGCGTTCTACTGAGCATCTTGGATCAAGGCCGCCAGGAGCATGCAATGTCTGGAGGGGCCTTCGTCCATTTTCAGACGTGACTTGTTTCAGTTAGCACTACTGGCGAAACGATTTGTGAATAAATCTCAGTTCATTCCCTAATGTATCTGAAGTGCATTGCCCTCCGCATAGGATACTGTACATGGAAACGTCAGGAAGTCTTACCAAAGTTCACGGTGCCTCCACTGATGTTATACCCAGAGTTGAAGGTGTTCGTGCCCCCAGTCGGTGTGTTTTGTTGGCCCATGCCACCTGTGTTCACGTTCTGCGTTGAATAGATCAAGCTTGGCGACTCGACGGCTGCATCATCTAAAGACGGCTCTGCGTGGGAAATGTCTTCAAGTGCCCGCTTGATTCCCTCAATGTCCTCTTGAGTCGCCAGGTTGAATGTCTCATACAAGCTCAGGTCTCTCATATCCTTCAGGATATCGCTCATCAGGCCCTCTACCCGATGGCCTTTGATACCCTTCAGCGTCTTCTGGTACCATCCACGAAGCTTGTCCCAGCTCCTCGCATCATTGTCCTGCTCATACTTCGATCCAAGCTCGTCGAAAATTTGCTTCAATTTCTGGGCTTTGTTACAGCAATCCGTAAGGATGCGGGCGATCGTTTGCCGCTCTTCGTCAGTCAGAGTTCGGTGTGCTAATCTGTTTTGAACATCCACAAGAGCTTTCTGAACAAGAGGAAGGTGTTTGTTAACATAGTCAAAGGCTTTCGGGAGATTCCTGATGGTATTGATGGTCGTGTAGGTGGCAGCAATGGCCTGCAGGAGGCCAGCGACAGACGCGGCAATGCTCAGAGGATCCATGAACCCCGCTTTGTACTCGCATAGGACGAAACAAGGCAGAGTATCCAGAGCACTTGGGATAAATACAATAAGTGCGAGTTCAGGACAAATTTAGGTCAGCAGATGATGTTACCCCTCATTTTAAGCTGGGCGACTCCACAGGAAGATGCAGCTAATGAAAACCCCCTGTTAGTTGCATGCGTCTTAAGGGCGGGACCCTTGCTTCTCCACAAGAGTCATAGGAAATTCTTAAAACCAGCCGGAAACATAACTACATACAGGACTGGGTTAGATTTTGCCTCAGATTGAGCTTCGTGCCCCGTCGCGTCCGGCACGGACCGTTCCGTGCAAGCACCTAACGTTACAGTGAGTCCCACTCTAATCTTTATGGGGAACTTGCGCCAGCATCTCACTATATCCACAATTGGATAGCATAGTATCTCCTTTTTCGACGAGCAGAGTTCTGATGCCGACGATGTGATGAAAAGTAAAGGTGATATTTGGAAATCGACGATAAGATAGTATGCTCCCGAAGCCCTTATCCTCCCCTTTTCACTCATTAGAAGGAGGTGGTCGACCGTAGTACACAGTTCCGCCACTGATGTTGTGACCTGAATTGAAGGTATTGTTGCCTCCGACAGGGGTGTTCTGCTGGCCAAAACCACCTTCATTCACCGTCTGTTGATTGGTGATGGAAGCTGCTTGATCGAACTCCGAATCTTCCAACGATGGTTCTGCCTTGTCCAGCTTCTTGAGAGCCTCGTCAATGTCCTCAGTGGACAATCGCACAGTCTCATGCAGACACAGTTCCTTCACTCTCCCTAGTAAATGCTTTGCCAAGCACTCGACTCGACTATCTTTCTTTCTTTCCAAAGTCTGAAGATAGAATGGCCGCAATGTAGCCCAGGTTTTCTGGTCCTTGCCTTGCTTGCAATGACTCTCCAACGTCTTGAAGATATCTTTGAGTCTGGTGATATCATCGGAGCAGTGTCTGACCAGGGCGGAAACCGACTGGTGGTGTGCCGCCCTGACTTCCTCGAGCTTGGGTTGGGCGTCTATCAGTTTGTCTTTGACTAGTGGGAGATGTTCCTTGACTTCGCTAAATGCCTTCGGAAGGTTTTCGATAGTGTCAATCGTTGCGTTGGTGGCAAGGATAGTGTCGATACCTGAAAGAATGGTCTTGATACTAAAGGAATCCATAGCTTGCGGATAGATAAATTGTAACCTAGGTTGTAGTGTGTACAGTATTGAAATCGGTGATTGAGTGCTTCAAAGGTTGGTGCAGTATAACGGGAGAAGGAGAGGGAGCAGATTACCCCGCTTTGCTCGTGCCACGGCTGATAAAGCTCGAGGCCATGTGAGCTTGACCCTGCAGCTTGTCAGTGTTATGCCACTATATAAGTCTGGGAACGATGATGTACGACTAGGTAATTTGAGTGCTACAGACCGAATCATAGCATCGCTTGCTGACCTATTTATACTAGTACCACACGAATAAAAAAGCCCAGGTAAGACGCCTATCACTCCTTAGGATTCGCCATGTTTACGCGTCGATATAGGTACTGATCGCCTTGCTACCCTACGGCTGCTAAAGCCAACTATGAAGATCCCTACTCCGGCAAAGAAGGGTTTCGCATGCTTTATGGAATGCTTAATAATTCAAGGTTAATAGCTAGAATGAGTAGCCCTTTGCGAGTCTGCGAAAGCGGCTTTGATGAACTGGTCTGTGTCGCCACCAGCTAGCTAATGCCCATCCTTTTAGTGGTGGGGCACGTGAGGGAGGTCACACGTTGCCTTTGAACAAAGAACAAAGAGATATGTCACGTGATAGTTTTACAAAGAGCTGAACGAGAGGAGAAACGAGACAACTTGAGCGATGTTCTTGATGGATTCTCCATCTGCTGACAAGACCCGAATCCAATCACGCGGTCCATCAGTCAGATGAGGGGGGCATAATGGACGATGTCCAAGAAAAAAGGCCTATTCTGGCTGCGTTGACCACAGGAAGGGAAGATCAAATTTGGACGGGCTTATCTCGTAATTGCCACATCAGCATTACTGCCTTACCCCCTTTTGATGATTACCTTAGTGCCTCAGGCATAACTTTGGGCTCCAGGCTCCAGAGAGTTACCTTGGCCAGTAATGTCGCATGCTGTACTACCCCACAATGACCCCACTAGGTAAAATCTGTGTTAGTGAGGTATGGTAACTGAACCTGAAAAGTACTGTATGTGTGTATACAAATAAAGTATGGCATCTTCCGCAGACGAAATCTACTACAGGCCTGTATGGGCCCAGAAAGTAACCGATCACATCTGATCCAAGACTAAAGTAGAGTCTAGAGATATTTGTTCTGTTGGTAGCATATGCAGGCGTTCTCAGCCATGCTACCTCGCCGCAGCAGGGGTTCGGGTTGAAAAGTAATTGGGCCTCAGCCGAATTGCTGCGCCCAAACACCTAGGATTGGCTGATTCTTTGCTTTTGACTGATACATCTCACACAGGCCTGCAGCCTCGACCCCTACAAGGGAAGGTCCATTTAGTTATCTCTCTGCTGAGGCAAAAATACTATCATTGCTGCGGCGGCCTGCCAAATGACCCCGACATTTGGATGGTGATCAAACTGCGGTGTGATGTGATAACTCATACATGCCGTGGTGCAGAACAAGGTTGATTCCAGCCACCCGCGGCTCGAAAGGTTTCGCGGTAGCCACCCTGCACGACACGCGCCATCTACGAGCGGCAGGTCGGCCAATAATAATCCTCTGTACGTATCATTCACACGCAGGCCTAGTGGCTTTTCAAGCCCCCTGTTATGACTTAGTGGTTGTTGAGACGAGGCTGAGAAGTAACGACGCCCGAACAATGGGCTGAAACTTGGCCGTGATGGAGCCCATGACCAACGACCTCATAGACATGTAGGGCTATTTTCTTTTTCTCTTGTAGTAGAGCTTCGCTAAGTATGATGTATCACAATGGCCATTTTCAAGCCCAAAGGCTTGAAAGAAGCGGTATGTGATCTTGATCCTTGAATTTCCGCTTGTCAGGGTTTAGATCAGGGCTTGCGTGCGGCTGATATCCGTCCGCATTCGTGTGGAGAAAAAGAAGTCGTCCTCCTCTTGATCTTGATCACATCTGCAACCCCGCTCTATTTTATTTCCCTGTTGCCTCCCTCTTTTGACATCCGCTTGTCTGTCAATGACTTGTCTCTGGTACATTGCGACACCAACACTGACATCAAGTACCTGAGCGCCCGACTACCGTCCACAAAAGCCCCTGATCGTCGGAGTCGACGATAGGTTGGAGTTGCGTGAAAAGCCGCTCAAGTAGAGAACAGGGGAGGCCCACGATTGGACTCTACTCCTACGCTGCTAGAGATGACAACCTATACCGTGGCCAACATGCCTTCCATGTACAGTAAGTAAGCACGTCAAGTTGAGATGGCATGAACCACAAGATCCTGCGTAGTTGCTGAGAACGTCTCACTCGGGCTCAGCTCAAGACTGACAGGCCGATCTTACTGTCCAAATATTGGGTCGAGTTTCACTAACACCACGACAGCTAGCTGTAAAGTGGCCCGAGACCAAGATGCAGGCGATGAACTGTACTCTACACTGACCTACCCCACTCAGCAACAATCCGACACGTTTGCCCACTCAAACCAGCAATCTATTACATCCAACAGTGCCGCCGTGGCACAGTATATGCCTTCTGGCCCTACCGTTCTATCATTCCAACCTGCAACGGGCACTTTTGGCACCAAGGTTTATGTCAAGCTCTCATCTCCATATGACTTGTTCTCGTTGTTGACAACGATGCCAACATGGTTTTTGGTGTTCGGATCTCAGAAGTGCTCTGATCAAGACGTCTCTCGGGGCATACAAGAAGGGTCAGGGTTTATCTACACTTACAGTGGAGATGCACCTCAGTTTTTGGTCACAAATTGTCCAAACAGTAATGTGCCATTGTCACTCGTCCTCGACGGACCTTCTGGAGAGGAAATTTCTCGCATCCCCGTTGGTACTTTTCAGTATCTCGAGGGGTCTGGGGACGACAGCGCGAGGTCGACTAAGATGCCTAAGCATGAGGACGCAGCACCTGCCACTATCATCGTACAGCCGAGTACCTCGCCCAAAGGTGAGCCTCAGCTACCATCAGAGCCTGGTACAAATACCTATGAATATCCACCTCAACAAGGGCAATATGCCAATACACTCCCGCAAGCAAACCACGAGATGGTTAGTACTTAAAATAGCAACACGAGCTTCACTGACCCTCACTACCAGCGGCGTCCAACGGCTGGACGGAGTCCTTATTCGAGCACGCAAGGCAGCACAAAGAGGGGCCCCGGTGGATTGGACACTTCCTTGGTTGGGCGTCCGCCTTTGACACCCTTGGAAATTTCGTCTCTTCCCCATTCTAATGGCGCTCCCCAACTTGTCCGAACCAGCACCATCACTGCCAATGCTGGAAACAACACAAGTTACCATCCTACCTCGCTTTACTCTGGCAAGGCGGTTTTGAAGATTTCGGGCAAGCTGGAATCGATGGCCGAGAACTGGACATCCGAGGAATGGGCCAACCGCCGTCGGATTGTCCTCTTCCGTAAGACACAAAATGGATCGACTGTGAACGCTACCTTCCAATCGGTAGGCGTCAATGAGCGACCAACTAGAAGTATCTGCATATTATGCATCTGGTGGGCCGAAAAGGGCGAGTTTTATGTCACTTCGGTCGACACTATCCACCTTCTCGAGCAACTTGTCGCAGCGCCAAACCGTTTCAGTGTCGAGGAGAAGAACCGCATTCGCCGTAACTTGGAAGGATTCCATCCGCAGACAGTTCACAAGGCTAAGCCGGATAGTGAAGAGTTTTTCAAGATCATCATGGGCTTTCCTAATCCCAAACCCCGCAATATCGAGAAGGACGTCAAGGTATTCCCATGGAAAATTCTCGAGTCTGCCCTCAAGAAGGTTATTGGCAAGTACAGCGTTAATTCCAGCACGCCGGCCCCTCCCCCCATGGTGAATCAGTCCAGCGGAGGGAATGCGCCTTTACCCACGCCTCCAGGACAAAGCATGGACCGAACTCACCCAGATGCTTAGTCGCAATACTCGCTACCTCAGCATCAGGACTCGATGCCTTCACCTCGTTTGCTATCAAGGCCCCAGCCTAGCTAAGCCCTTCCACTACAGCACCGTAATACTCGACGGCAGCGTCTCTGACACTCAGATCCGGCCTTCTCCATCGCATTCCACAGCAGCACGAACAGGACGTCACAGACAACTCAGCTGATGTGCGGTACGGGGGCAGGTGTAGAGAACAACACCGAGATAACAAATGGGCTGTGGGTCGTAGTTGAATGGCCAGTGAACGGCTCATGGACCTGCCACCTTGTGATAGCCATTTGGATGGGTCTGAAGGTTGTGTTGAGTAGCCTCGCTAACATTGGAGGAAGGCCATGGGGGATCGATCCTGAACAGTCTTGCATTATTCACTTCCAAGCAAGGCCTTGCCACGATATCGAAAAAAAGGATTCGCCCTCCAGTAACTCAGAATGGATAACGAGAGCAACTGCATCTCAAGGAGGCTAGCCTATGGAAGGGTGAAGTTAGGAAAGACATAAGTTTGTATCTAATTAGGCTTACAGAGGGTGATCGATGGTGCGGTCAAAATGGTGAGAGGCACTACAGGGTAAGATGGTGAACCAGGAGACATGAATGATGTAGTACATAAAGAAGATGCGATGGCTGTGTATATCATGTTCACGACTGAAATCAGCGTCATTATATCTGTGGAGCTAGACGGCAATTCTTTGTTAATGACTTTGTCGTTGATTGTTAATGCTAGTGTTAATTTGCTATTGAAAATTAATAATGGCTCACCTTCAACGTCACCCGACGATTGATAATCAGAAAGAAAGAATGATCACGATGGTTTGCCGGAGGCCGGCGGCCTTTATGTTCTGATGACAGTCGCTACTTTGGAGTGTCTCGCTTAATGTTCAGCTGAGGAACGAACAATCAATGTAGCTGAGGAGTGGGTCTCAATCGCCATGCGCCCTATGCAGGTACTTAGAAGACGGTATCTTCTTCAGAGGACTCTGACGACAACGCACTTTTGTAAGGGAATTACAGATGATTTTTCCAGGTCACAGGTACCATGAGCTCAACGGAACCCTAGCCCTCATTCCGTCTGGACACTGTGGGTAGGGAATGCATGTCAAACGGTTGGCGATTGCACAGGGATGCGGGTGTACGTGCACGTGAATCCGGGGTGTTGCCTTTTACCAAGGCCACTCTCCAAATCGTGGTGGGGGGACACCGGATGCAAATCATCTTCTCCGAGAAGCGATCGAGATGTCGTCAGAGATTGTTGCCCCAGGTCGTTCGTATTTGGTGCGTACCCACATCATGTACCGGGCTTGGAGGCGGGGAGATCTACATGTTGGCGAAAGTCTCCAGGTGGGAACTTTCTCCAATGGACTTGATCGGGGGTTGGCGAAAATTGAGGGCCGTGCTTCGCGAGGGACACCGTTGTAGACAGGGATCCGTTGCCGCTATTATGCCGCGGTGGCTGTTAGGCTTATCTCGCTGCCAGGTACTCCAGTACATCCAGGTACTCCTCTGCCGACCCGTATTGTCTTTGGAGCGCACACGTTCCACCTGCCCCGGCGATTGACAGCCTGAAATGGACCCGCCGCGCTCACAATGCCCTTCTCATTGGCCCCCGTGGTTGGCTTATCGATTAAGTACAAAGCGTCGATTTCAGCTGTTAAAGAGGACATCCCCGCGCAACCAACATGGTAGGAGACAATTGGGTTTATTGGTTCCATTCTTCGTCCAACATTTTCGCCAAACCGCATTCGTCAATCTCCACGTTTCCCTAAGCTCACAACTACGGCATTAGCACGACGGGAGATTTTACGGCCGATACCTCATCTAAATTCTGATTTTGGTTAATTTAATGCTTTGGTTGAAAGCGTGAGGGAAAGCCTATGGTTCTTTTAACTGGTTTTTGGAAGTATGAGCTTTTCAAACTGCAACGATAATCATGATAGGTATGGGCAGTCACGCATATAGTATTGGCGTGATTCAAGCCTCCACTGGCTCGGTATACATTTTGGAACCAACTAAGATTGTTTGATCGCAGGTTCCAAAAATCATTTCCTATTGGCTTTGGCTGCCTTCACAACAAGCCCCAGCTTCGATCCGCTGCCGATATCCATGGAGACGCTCTCAAGAAGAAGCTTGACCAAACTGGATCTTTGAAACAGTCACCACCCGACGAGCACATGTCCTGGCGGCGCGACTCGAGCTTCCATGGTTCTCCCCAAGATCATGTCACCTTTCCTCCTCAAGCTTCCACGACGCCTTCAGCACCTCCTCCACAGTTCAACTCATACCTCTCGACCATGTCACTGTCGATGCCCCCAGCCAGCAATGCAACTGCTAATTCTTCTGGTCGACGCTCGCCCGTGGGTCCATCTCCCGGCGGTATCTCACCCAGCTCCTGCAATTTGCCTGACACAGCTACCGTATCTACCAACCCAAGCCCTCCAACCTCCACCTCCGACCAAGGATCTAATCACTCTGAGGACATCTCGGGTGCAAGCACACAGAAGATTACTGAAGTGCAGAAGCCTGACGGAACTAAGGTGCAAGGCTTCTTGTGCGGGTGCTGCCCTAAGAAGCCCAAGAGGTTCGAGACGCTTGAGGAAGTCAAGTAAGTCAGATTTCAACTCAGCAGTCTCACTTTGAATGACGCGAGACAATATCATTCATCGTATGTTACAATGCTAACCAACAACTAGCGCTCACGAGGCTGAAAAGAAATATGAGTGTACATTCTGCGGCAATCGTTTCAAGAACAAGAACGAGGCAGAGCGACACCAGAATTCGCTGCATGTGCGTCGTTATTCGTGGTCATGCTCAGCTCTCTCCAGATACAACATGGCTTTTCACGATTCTACTGAGATGCCTGGCGAAGCTGACACCTGCGGCTACTGTGGCGATGAATTCCCACGATCTGGACATGACCTTAGTACAGGTGCATTGAGTGGCGGTGATGCGCCTCGACACGTCACGGACCAGGACTGGGATCAACGTATCAAGCATCTGGAAGAGGTGCACAAATTCAGCGAATGCAACTCCTCCAAGAAGTTCTTTCGAGCGGATCACTTCAGACAGCACCTCAAGCATATCCACGCAGGGACAAGCGGGAAATGGACCAGCATGCTTGAAACTGTTTGTATGTCGGAAGAGGACCTAGAGCCTCGATAAATGCGCCAATCCAACTATTCATTACGTAGACTCAGTTTGTAATGCAACGAAACTCAACTCTGTCTCGCGGGGGAACGCTTGGATGGTCGTGCGCGAATAGAGGCATATTCAAGAGCACAACGAGCTGGAGTAAATTAAATGCTTCCACTAGCGTCTGACGCTCACGTCACGGTTCACCCAAAGTTTTCTCCGAATGCGTCACAAAACTATCACTCGCAGCAGAAGTTAAGTAGGAATAAAGTTCCTGGTTTCCTTGGTATTAATCTGACGGTCTGTAGGTGTGCATACTTCTCTGTGAGAAGAATCTTGAGGTTGCTGTTCCGGCTTTAGCCACAGCATCGTTACAGCATTATCAATCGTGGCTCTGAGATTCCCGAGAGTTGGCGTTTGCCTGTCAGCTATTTGATTACCCCGTACAACTTGAATATTACACAATATGCTTGAATCCAGATCTCATCGTTGTCGTCCACGTAAATGAATACTGCACCCTCCGGTTTCGCCATGGTTCCCGACAACTTCTTCCCTTCTGTCAGGCCGTCGTCTACCGCTTGAGAGTGTCATAGTGAAGGTATTGTATAAACTGTTACTAAAAGTCCTCTCAGTCCTATCAAGCTCAAATACCCTATCACTATAGTACGTCTGAGCTAAGGTCGACCGACCAAAAGGTCTCGATCCTCATGGCCTCTCTGCACCAAGAGTGAGGAGGGCAAGAACTGCATCAGTGTTCTTGTAAAGTCTCTGCTCGCCCCTCCAATGCTGTTGAAGTTGTCCGACAACGTACACTGTTACCTATCTCTCTTGTCAATGATAATTGGTCGCAGAATGGTCATCAAAGCAACCTTGGTCCTGTTGACTTCTGGCAGCTGTTTCTCTAATAACCCAGTATCACAAGATATTCTATCTTGTTGCGATATCGAATGAAAATATCTGGAATGCATATTCCGGTTAAGCCCAGTTAAGCTTGCAAATATGAACTGAAACTCCTCTCTGATAATTTACATCTTACTGAAGTTCTTATTCTAGGAATTGTTTCAGGTTCTGGATCCCCTCGATCGTGCTGCCAGCCGCTCTGGGCCTTATCCTCCAAGTAAGCCAATTACAATTCGTCACTTCTTCGCTACTCACCTCCCTTTCCCCATATTATATCTCGTACCTGCTTTCTCAATTCCAATGTCCTCACCATTATGGCAGTTTGGTGCTAGGGAAGTTGAATTTATTTGATCAAATACTTATATAATATGTACTTGAGTTTGAAGAGGATCCGATTCTAAGAAGTCTCTTTTCTTGGAAAGGTGAATTGACCATTTCATCATTACGATAACGAGTAGGTCGTTATCTCGATTTGCCAAATGCTGGGTTTGTCTTATGCTTGACCTGATTCACAATTTGGCTTCCATGCACGAAATGTTGTCCCTGATCAAGATCTGATTTTAGTCTCCCGCACTGTCACTCCCAATCATACGCCAGATCTTCATCTGTCTCACGCTCCCATTCATCAGACTCTTCAAGGGCTGCTTGAACATCATGTGGCGTAGGTGCTGAGTAAGGGGAGGAAGGTATAGCAGATGATGAAGTCCGAGCTTGCGGGCTTTCGGACATGCCCTGGATATGGGCCGCGTAGGATGGGCTCGTTGGACGGGGCTGTTTGTGTGTCTGATTCCGCGACCTACCCTCACTCAAAATTGAGGCTGGCCGCTTGTTCCTTTGCTGTGATGCTTCTATTGTCAGATCTTGTTGAGAATGTGTATCTTGATGGATGGCAGGTGCTTCAATGCTCTCAGAAACTGCAGCCCCACGGCCATGTTGGGCTTGCCATAACAGGCCCAGGGAGTTCGGGGCTGATCCTCTCTTCTGTGGCATTCGACGTAACATGCGGTGGAGCCAAGGATGGAAGGCGGGGGGCGCATTCGCAATTTCTGGCACGACCACATTGCGCATCCAAGTCTCGTGCTTGCAGCGGCTTAGAGGCCCCAAGGTCCAACTTTGGTCTGACCGCGGATCCCATGAGGTGAGGCATTGTAAACCGATCAGGCCGAGAGAGAACAAGTCTACTTTGTTAGTGTACGACAATGGACGATCGAGAAACTCAGGTGCCATGTAGATAGGGCTTCCAGCGAAGGTATCCATGTGGCCATGTGTGATTCGCTTGGCTGTCCCAAAGTCAGCCAGCTTAGCCTGCTTCGTCCCCAAGTCCTTGATAAGGATATTGTCCGGTTTGACATCACGATGTGTGATGCCTTGAGCATGCATATACGCGAGTGCACTGCTGATCTGGGTCAATATGGTGATGGTCTCTTGTTGGTCGAGATCTTTTGGCTTAAGACTCTGAGGAATGTATTCCATGATGAGCCATGGAGGAAGCTTCTTGTCTTCAGCCATGACAAGTTCTATTGCTCTGACGATATGTGGCTAAAAAACATCGGTTAGGATGAAGTCGCTCGCTGGGACAGTTTACTCACATGATCCAGAGCGGCAACATTATCAAACTCTTTCTTTAGCTCATCCCAACGACTTCTCACTTTACCAAAGTCATCGCTCACCTTGAAGTAGGGTTCCTTTGCGCCATATACTAATCCGGAAGTTCGTTCTTTAATACACATCACAGAAGCAGACATACCTCTTTCTTCAAAGCCTCCTTCGTTCACGTATACTGCGTTGTTCTTTCCATAGCGAATATTGGATGTGATGGTCTCTGGCGGGCAATGTAGTGGAGGAAAATACGTGGCAACAGCTGCAACAGCTTCCTTGCACCATTTGAGCGCCTTGTCGTCATATCGTCGCTGCTCAGTAACAGTCAAATCTGGTCGCCATACCTGGAAGCTCACAGCTCCAATATCAATAGTGACTATGCCAAGAATCTCGGCAGACTTGCCCCGCGTAAGGGTCAAGACACGGCCTTTGTCGGTAAGTCTTATGTCAGCACCGTCGAATACCGCAAAATCTCACAGGCCGCACTCTTTTCCGTGCAGAACAATAGAGATGAATACAATCGGTAAGATGAGTGATGCCTCACTCCCCATATTCTCACTCTGTACCAGAAGTTAATTAGTATCTGAAGCTCTTGCAGGACCCTGGCGAGTAATGGGCTATCCAATGCACGAATTAGAGCTGTTGTTGGATATGGAGCAGGTATTTTTTGGTGCACCTGTATCTTCTCGATTGAAGAATTCGGCTCCGCCCCACTAAGCTTGTTCATGTCCGTTGTCGTTATCGTTATCGCACCGTTAGCGGTGATTCGTTAAGAAAACTTGGGTCAACAGCGGAGACTACGATCAGTCAATTTGTTTCTCCAACACCTCTTCGCCTTCATGTTCGACTATCGTTCTCTGAAGCCTGAATAAAATTAAATACGAGCATCCGAACACCATTTTCGTATGAATCATTTCCTTTTTAGACCAGAAAAGTTGAATGGTCTCTGCATGTAAAGCTTGAACGGTCTCTTTCCCATGTCTCTCTATTCACGTGTTCCGGGTTTTGGTGAGAACTTCAACGGACACTGATAGAGATTAATTCTTGGACCCCTGTTAAATCTATCTGTGCACCATGGTCATATACAACTACTGGGTTGAATTAAAGTCAGTTGTGGATATTGTCTTTTTATCAAAGCTAGTGATTGAAAGTTGTGTTTCTTAAATAGACCTTTTCTCGACCACGCGGCGACATGTTCCCATGTAGAAAGAGTGGCAAGAACTAATAGTTTTAGACATATTGAACTTGCCAGTATTGGCTAATCGGGAGCCTTCCCTCTCCGTGTTGTACATTAAGGTGTCGACAGTCCCATTCATGAAGGACACGCTCTCACCTCCTCACTTCTCTCGACTCTGATAAGTGGGTAGAACGGACCAGTTACACGTCAGAGATATATTTAAAACAATATTATATCTCGAGAACCTCGATCGACATCCAAGTAGTTAGCCTAGAAGTACTCCAGGACGCAACCTTACCTGACACCCCCTAACGTGTTGCATCCGGCTCCTCATAATCGCTGATGTCCCTGATAGGTCTGGCCCCTGAACTAGCAGTGAGACCAGCTTTGTAGCGATCAACATCCGTGATTTCCTCGGCCGTCTTCACAGCATCTCCAGGGGAGGGCTCCTCATCGGCCTTCTTCTGAGCCTCTTCCTGTCGCTTATCAACCCCGTCAGCCTTGCCTTGAGCGCGCAGATGAATCGATAACCGTGCCCTCTGGCTGGAGGCAGGGTTGAGGCGCTCGTTGAAGAAGTCGACAACCTCAGGTTTTGTCAGAAGCTTGATCTGTGCGGCATCGCGCTGGGCTGTCAAGAGAGTCAGCAGATGTCCACCAGATAAAGCATGCCTTTTGTTAACTTACCAAGCTCGAAATCGTAGTATTCGTCGTTGATTTGGTTCCAATGACGAGTGGACTCCTGGTCCAGGTTTTCGGGCTTCTCTAAACGCCGGGCTATCAAACTTCGCTTGTGACCCTCAAACTTGGTCTCGACCATCTGCTCCAGAGTGTTCGCATATCGCATGAGGAAGGCCTCGATACGACAGTCAAGGAACTCTGGTGTCATCTCACTCTGGATGAGGAAGTGGAAACCACATGTCGTCGAGAAGGATCGATATCCGCTCAAGACGACGTAACCGAGTTGCTCCTTAGTCCGGAGCTGATCAAAGGCTGGCTCATGGAGCATCTGGTCCAGAAGTAGAGTCTTAGTTCGAACATCGCGATCTTCTCTGCTACCAACATAAAACCAAGTCTCGACGCAGTGGTTGACGTTAGCGGGATCCTTGAGGGTCTTTCTGAAGACGTAGTTGGAACCTTTGGTCAGAATGAGTGACCGCAGGATAGGCCACTGGGCCTTGGGCAAAACCCGCGGCTTCAGAATGGACTCGACCATATCGGTTGCTTTAAGAGCGTCCTCCTTGTACATGTTACCGTGTACGTACACTTCGATGAAAACCTGACCAAGCATCTGCTTCTGGAACAGCCTGACACCTTCCAATGTGACGCTTGAGAGCTCTGTTGGCAACTCCTCTACCATGAAGTCCCCTTCGGGGGCATTGAGCCACTTGGTGTAGTTGCTAACCTGACGGTAGGCTGACTCCAGCAGCGAGTTGTTGTACCGTCGGTTCAAGCGCTCCCTGACAATCTCGAAACGATCTTCCTTAATATCCAGGTCTCGCATTGCTGTGAGGGCTTTTGCAAAGAGCACAGGCATCTTGTTATTATAGCCGCTAACCTCCAAGAACAGGCCGCGCGGAATGAGATCGACATTATACTGCAATCCAGCAAGCTCTGCGTCGTATGAGAACTCCTCGAGAGCATCACGGACTAGGTCCGAGAATAGTTGAGCCTTGGCATTGTTTTCTGCCGAAGCGTGTATAAGCGGTGTCTTCAGGCTGACAACAACGTTGGCGCGAGGAACCCAGAAGGTATCATCCTTCTTCCACCATGTCCTGGCGATGCTATCATTGCGGAGAATCCACGGGTTTGGGGCCGGCTCACCCACCTCCTTCTTCTCGACCTTGAGATTTTCGGGAATGAAAGGGTTTTTGTGAGGCAGGTGAAGGGCAGGCAGTCGATCCTTGGGAGAGACTGCAAAGGCTTTCTTGCACTCCTCCATAAGATCTCTGGGGATCTCTTCATGCCGATATTCAGTTCCGTACCACTTTTCCTTCTGGTCCCAGTTGCCAGGATAGTTGCGTGATACAATGACCATGCGGAAGTTATCCGGGCGAATCGTGGCAAGGGCTTTCTCGATCTCATCAGGAGCAAATTCTCGGAGACGGCTGTGTCCACTGAGCAACCATTCCCGAGGAAGAGGCTTTTGCATGACCGAGCTGATTCGGCTGGTAAAGCGAATGACAGGCGTCTTGTCCTTGAACTCGAAATCGACATCAGCCATTCTCTTCTGCTCTTGAAATCTCCACTCTTGCGGTGGGCTATCACGAAGGATAGTGATGTACTGGAAAAATATCTTGAGGATTTCAGGGTAGTTCTTGAGACCCTCTTCCGTCAAAAGGACCTGTATATCAAAGGTACCAGGAGTACCAGGGCAAATGGGGCAGGCACCGGCGCTAAGACCATCTGCCCAACCTTTGGACTTGATGTATGACATGATACTTCCAGGGCCCTCATGTCCGATGAGATGGCTGATATATCGGCTAGGTTGGGTAGCAAACATAAACTCCTCATCGATAAAGGGGAAGTACAGGTTAAGCTCTCTCGAGTCCTTGACGGGCTTCGCGAAACACTGCATACCGAGCTCGGTTTCCCTGAAAGGAAGTTCGCCTGGCCACCTGTTCGGTGGAAGCTTCTTGTTGACGACAGGAGAGAACAACTCAGCAACCCATTTCTGGAGCACGTCAAGCGGCTCTCTGCCCAGAACAACCAGCTTCATGCG
>NJCR01000233.1:18609-38637 GCA_002234235.1 Fusarium hostae | reverse complement strand
ATGTATAATTTCCCCTCTTTGAGGAAGAAGACAGAAAATAGAATCATGGCTTTCCAACAGATGACAACTGCCATTAACTGTCATTGTGAGCCCGTAATCAGCCTCTGGAGGCATTATGACGCGTCAGCGTTTTTAGTGCCTTAAGGAACTTGTTCCGAAAGGTTCTTCCTTCCGTGCCCTCCTGCACCGCAACCGCTTCACCATGATCCCTGCGCCACCTCCCCCCTGCGCCACTTTATTCCCCGCGCCAGCCTGGCTACTAACCTCAGCCAGCAGGCTCTGTGAGTTGGTCAATTGGAGCAAATTCTGCCATACTAGGGATAACGTATGTGATAAGCGCGTTGAACAGACAAGGGTACTGAACACTTTAGTTTTATACCTTAAACAGTCCTTTTTAAAAGAATTCCTAAAAATCCAAGTTAAACTTAATATGGCTAAGACTTGGAATTTAGATTAATTAGTCAAAGAACTAGATATGATAATTTTCCTAGATTTTATTTATTTTTCTTATAAGAGTATTTTAGGAAAAACTTATTCACACTATGTACCTCCTTATTTCTATATAAAGGAAATTAGTTAAAAATCTTAGAAAAATATTTTTATACTAACTATTTTATAAAATATTTAAAAATAATTTTTATAGATTTTTATAAATTATATGGCTCATTTTAGAAAAATTAAAGTTTAGTATTTTAGCTGTACCATACTCGTTCAATCTACTTGTCTGTTCAACGCGCTTATCAACTACGTTAATCCTTGGTGAAATAGAGTCTATGCATCCATTCATACTGACCGATATCGAGGCATCAAAAGGAGCAAAACGTGGCCTATTCTGTAAAGAACGGAGGAGAGGAATTCTAGGTGCAGAAGCGGTCATAAATATAAGAAAAACCTGCGCTAGTCCACGTTGGGAGCATCGCCATGATGCCGTTCTCAGCCTATTCCATCACATACTGTCATCTCTCCTTAGTCTTCATCGTTCCTTGAAAAATTTGCCCAATTACATTGTTGACCCGTTCTCGTTTGCATTGTCGACTCTCCCCCTTTCAAGTGTGCAACAAGTCCATCGCTTGGTCTATGGTTATGGACATGTTGACTTGTCAATTCAGAACCAGCATCGACTTTGCGGCCCTCGACAGTGATGCTCAGAACATAATCGCTCAGCCATCCCACGTCTGTGAAGTTTCATTCACTGATCTCAGTTCAGCGCTGCACGTTTGCGGCCAAAAGCCAGGCGGTAGTTGCAGCCCCCTCCCTTGCCGATACGGCAGGCCACGGCCATGGAACCGCCGAAGGATGGGAAGACTTGTCTCCGGCCGGGTCTCCCTGAATCACGGAGCCATCCGGCCAATGATGAGAATAGGGGCACCTACCTTAGCATTCGAAAAGGCCACGCTACGTGTCCTGATTAGCTGGTGCAATAATGAGGTTGAAAAAATGTGATGGTAGTGGAAGGAGCAGCGCCAATCGCGAGCCACGTCGAAATGCAATTGCGGCCCCGAATCTCGGAGTCCGTGCATCCATACCAACCAAAGCCCCTCAGTCACGACATGAGGCAGCCGACAGAGGCTCTCTGGCCACGTTGGGCTGAGTTAGGCCAGTGGTTCAGAAATGGACAGCCGGGCACGCCCTCACGAGTTTTCTCTCCTTATCCGCCGTGGCTCGCATAGTCTCCATGGCAGAGGCTCTTGGGCTCGCAGCAAGCGTCATCGCCATCGTTGACCTGCTTGTTAAGATCGGTGTGCTCTGCTCCGGGTACTGCGCGGACCTCAAGATTGCCCGACGCGACGTTCGAAACATCCTCAACGAGGCCGATAAGCTCTCAGCGACCCTCAAAGATGTTGAACGACTCCTCGCCGGCCAGAATGGTGCGAAACTGGAGGCATCTCAGAATGTGCGCCGCGGTGTTGCGGATTGCCGGGTGCAGCTGGGCGACCTTGCCGCCAAGCTGGAGGAGGGAACAAGATATAGACGGATAGTATGGCCACTGAAGAAGAAGGAGGTGGCTGACATAGTCAAGAACCTAGAACGATGCCGGGCCGCCATTTCTTTGGACCTACACGTCAATCAGGTGTACGTTACCTCCCCGCTCGGACTCCTGCTTCTTACTGAAAGCACTCAAGGGCATTGCTTCTCGACGTTCACCAGGAGATCGTCCTGGCGAAACTGCGGACTGTAGAAGGAGCGGCCTTCGATTCTCACACTGACGCCGACAACGCGAGATGCCACGCCGGCACACGAGTCGATACCCTCCAACAGATACAGGCATGGGGTGCCGCTCGCGACGGCGAATGCGTCTTCTGGCTGAAGGGGATGGCCGGCACCGGCAAGTCCACAATCTCTCGAACCGTAGCCCAGTCGTTGGCCGATAAGGGCATGCTCGGCGCTAGCTTCTTCTTCAAGCGAGGCGAAGGAGACCGCGGACGAGTGGCATTTTTCTTCACCACAATAGCTGCTCAGCTTGTCCGCCAGCTGCCGTCCTTGGCCCGGCATGTCCGGAATGCACTCGAAGCCGATCCTACCATCAATGAAAAATCAGCAAAGGACCAATTCGACAAACTCATCGCAGACCCAATTAAGAAACTGCCTAAACACTCTCAGCCTTCGGTGATAGTTATAGTCGTCGACGCACTCGATGAGTGTGACGTCCTCGAACATATAAGGCTGGTCATTCACCTCCTGTCGCAAGCGAAACAGTTCGCTTCTGTCTGCCTAAGATTCTTCGTTACCAGCAGACCCGAGCTGCCCATCCGACTCGGATTTGAGGATATAGGTGGCAAGTACGAAGATCTAGTTCTCCATCAGATCCCCAAGCCCGTCATCGAGCATGACATCACTGCATTCCTCCAACACGAGCTCGTCAAGATACGACAGGATTACAACAAGTCTGTAACACCCAACCGGCAGCTGCCTCCCGATTGGCCCGGCGCGGATCACATCCAGAAGCTGGTCGATATGGCCATTCCCCTGTTCATCTTCGCCGCAACTGTCTGTCGTTTTATTCAGGACCGAAGACTTGGCAGCCCGAAGAACCAGTTGGCGAAGATCTTAGAGCACCAGACAAGCCAGAGGTCTAACCTAGACGCGACCTACCTCCCTGTGCTAGATCAGTTGCTGGTAAGGCTCTCGGTGTCAGATCAGCACGCAGTGGCAGAAAGGTTCAGACAAGTTGTCGGGTCCATCGTCATCCTCGCCAGCCCTCTTTCGACATCTTCCCTCGCTCGCCTACTAGCGGTTTCTCCTGACGCCATTGAAGATCAACTAGACCTGCTTCACTCTGTATTAAGTATTCCCTCTGATCCAAATATGCCCGTACGGCTACTGCATCTATCGTTCCGCGACTTCCTTGTCGACCCTGAGAAAGGCAAGGAACAAGAAAGGTATCCATTTTGGATCGACGAGCGAGAAACCCATGGGCGGTTGGCGGCTCGGTGCATGCACCTGCTGTCGACAGGCGACACCCTGAGGAGAGACATCTGCAACCTGCGGCTGCCCGGGACGGCGCGGTCCGAGATCGACCAGCAGACCATCGACGACGCCCTGCCGCCCGAGGTCCAGTACGCCTGCCGGTATTGGGTCTACCATTGGAAGGAGAGCCATTGTACGATACGGGATGGGAATCTCGTCGATCGCTTTTTAACCTGCCATCTCCTGCACTGGCTCGAAGCATTAGGCCTGTTGGGACGGATCTCGGAAAGTGTCGGTATGGTAGACGACTTGTTACGCCTGCTGGACGTATGTGTGTCCCTTTCTATTTTCTTGCTATTCTATCGTGAAGCGTCCAGTACTGACTCACCTTTAAATAGCCGGAAGAAAGCAGCAACGTCTCAGCGTTTCTTCGTGACACGCGGCGCATTATTCTAAGTCATCGCTCAATTATTGATATATCGCCACTCCAAATCTACTATTCGAATATTGTTTTTGCGCCAGAGCAGAGTGTGGTTCGAAAGAAGTTCCAAAACCAATTCCCGGCTTGGCTTTCTCTACTGCCGCAGGTCGATTCGGACTGGGATGCGTGTTTACAGACACTCGAGGGGCATGGCGGAAACGTCAGTTCGGTCGCCTTCTCGCACGATTCGAAACTCGTCGCATCGGCGTCGCACGACACAGTCAAGCTCTGGGACGTTGCCACAGGCTCCTGCGCGGCAACATTTGAGGGCGGCTCCGTGTCAGTTGCCTTCTCGCACGATTCGAAGCTCCTCGCATCAGCAGCCGGCTACAAAGTTAAGCTCTGGGACGTTGCCACCGGCGCTTGCGCGGCAACATTTAAGGGACATGGCGGAAACGTCCATTCAGTCGCCTTCTCACATGATTCGAAGCTCGTTGCATCGACGTCGCCCGGCCGCAGAGACAAGCTCAAGCTCTGGGACGTTGCCACAGGCGCCTGCTCAGCAACATTTGAGGGACATAGCGGCTGCATCAGTTCAGTCGCCTTTTCACATGATTCGAAGCTCATCATATCGGCGTCAAAGGTCAGTCTCGTCGCATCAGCATCAGACGACAGTCTCATCGCATCAGCATCGGACGACAGCACAGCCAGACGCCAATGCGGCGGCACAGTCAAGCTCTGGGATATTGCTACAGGCGCCCGTATGGCAACATTTAAGGGACATAGCGGCTCTATCAGTTCGGTTAGCTTCTCATGTAATTCAAAGCTCATCATATCGGCGTCAGATGATAACACAGTCAAGCTCTGGGACGCTGCCACTGGCGCCTGCATGGCAACTCTTGAGGGACATAGCGGCTCTGTCAGTTCAGTCGCCTTCTCGCACGATTCGAAGCTCATCATATCAGCGTCATTCGACCACACAGTCAAGCTCTGGGATGTTGCTACAGGCGGCTGCACAGCAACATTTAAGGGACATAGCAGCTCTGTCAGTTCAGTCAGCTTCTCGCATAATTCAAAGCTCATCGCATCGGCATCGGAGGACCGCACAGTCAAGCTCTGGGATATTGCCACAGGCGCCCGCATGGCAACATTTGAGGGACATAGCAGCTCTGTCAGTTCAGTCAGCTTCTCGCATAATTCAAAGCTCATCATATCGGCGTCAGATGATAATACAGTCAAGCTCTGGGACGCTGCTACCGGCGCCTGCATGGCAACATTTAAAGGACATAGCGGCTATATTAGTTCAGTCGCCCTCTCATATGATTCGAAGCTTATTATATCAGCATCATCTGACGACACAGTCAAGCTCTGGGATATTACCACAAGCACCTGCATGGCAACATTTGAGGTACATGGCGGCTATAAGAGTGAAGTCGCCTTCTCATATGATTCAAAGCTCATCGCATCAGCGACAGGCGACTTCATAGTCAAGCTCTGGGATATTACTACAGGCGCCTGCATAGTAACATTTAAGGAACATGGCTATGTGAGTTTAGTCGCCTTCTCGCACGATTCAAAGCTCCTTGCATCGGCGTCGCGCACAGTTAAGCTCTGGGATGTTGCTACAGGTGCCTGCACGGCAACTTTTAAGGGATATAACAACTGTATCAGTTCAGTCGCCTTCTCGCATAATTCAAAGCTCGTCGCATCGGCGTCGAACGACAGCACAGTCAGACGCCGATGCGGCAGCACAATCAAGCTCTGGGATGTTGCCACAGGCGCCTGCATGGCAACGTTTGAGGGACATAACAGCCACGTCAGTTTGATCGCCATCTCGCACGATTCAAAGCTCATCGCATCGGCATACTATTTTGACGACCGCAGAGTCAAGCTCTGGGACGTTGCCACAGGCGTCTGCATGACAACATTCAAGGTCGGCTCTTTCGTCACTACTCTCGCTTTCGACGAAAGTGGCTCCTTACTCTATACGAACAGCGGCACTTTTGAGCTGAACAGCACGTCGCTACCATGCCACACCATGCCAACAGCACTATCAACGACGCCCGCGCCGGTGGCCGTGTCCACGCCAGGTACTGCCTCGCAACACGTCAAACGTCGAGACGTCGGACTTAGCGAGGATTCGGCGTGGGTCACCTGGGAATCGCACAGGGTATTGTGGCTGCCGCCGGCGTACCGACCGAGACGGTCGACCGTGACGGCGTCGACGGTGGCCATGGGGTGCCCATCCGGACGGGTTGTCGTCGTGAGAGTCTCGTCCGACCACGGTCTTCTCATGTAGCTCTCCCTTGGGACTAGTATTTTATTGTACGTATCGGTTTGGATGGATCCTGTTGTACGGCTTGTGACTGGCGCTGTTGTAGCTGGTGCAACTGATTGTGGGGCTGCTGGAGTGGGAGCTTGGGGCGTAGGGACTGACGGAGGCGAAATTTCTGGTTCTGAATCCGTGTCCATATTATCCCATTTTAAGCAATTAATAGCCATGGAAAATCATTTAATGCTGCCTCCTGAGGAAGATTCAGATTGAATAAATTGGATGCTAAGGTGAAGAAATAAGACAGGAAATAGTGTTAAACTACAATGCTGTCGAATGCGGGGTCTGAGCAGCAAGCCAGCGCCCGCCTGTGTGCAGCGTCACAAGCTGCAAAAGGCAAAAAACTGGTCGCACGGGGACGCCAACAGCCCTGTAAGCGCTTTACTTTAAGCGCCTTACTTCTCAAGCCTCGACTCGTTCCGAAAAGGCATTGGCGGACCCCGTAGGGGACCGGTCTCCTGTGTAAAATCACATTTCTGACGTTTCACGTTGCGCACTGTAAAAGCCACACCAGCCACGACCTGGTCTGTGCTCAGTAACTCTACTTAGAACGCCGAGGCGGCCTCTAATTTCGGCCGGGACTGTATAGTTAAAGTATTATTAAAAGACTTTATTTTTACTAGAAATAATAACCAGCATATGCCAACTTATATAAAAGTTTAACACTTTCTATTTAGAAATACTATTATTAATAACTTAATAATATATTAATTAAAATATTATAATAATATATTAATATTATGTTAATAAGTCTAATTAATATATTATTTACCTATATAGACAAAGAGGTATTAATAAGTAAATATAAGTTATTTAATTAGTATTACTTAAGCTTTTATTAAAAGATATATTATATTAAGTAATTAATATAAATATATAGATTATATTTATTAGTACTTTTATAGAACTCAGTTTATTAGTTATTAACTTAAGACTTTTTTACCTAAATATACTTAACCTACTTTATTTACTATTAAGAGATATAATACTTTATAACTACTTAATATAATACCTTATAACTTTATAAACATTAAACTTAATATAGACTAGTTTATCTATTTAAAACCTATTTTATTATATATTAATAGCTCTTATTTAGAATATATTATATTAAATAATTAAGTAATATTATACTATTAAGATATTTAATAATATTAATATTAGACTTATACCTCCTTATATAGAAGCACTACCTAGCACTACAGAAATAATAGTTAAGCTCTAGTAGCTCTATACCACTATTAATAACCTATATATAAGAATAAATAAATATTCCACTATAAATACTTAGAGAAGCAGCAATAAATAGGACCTAAGAGAAGCACTAAAATCTTTTAAGCTAGAACCTTTTAGAAAATAGGCTGCCAATATAGTTCTATTCCTAACCTAAATAAAAGCTTATTTTTACCTATATAAAAATAAGCTAGATATATCTATAAAGAAACTCTTATATATTTTAAGCTTTATCTAAAAGGATATTAGAAACTGGTTTAAACCTATTTTAAGGGACTTTCTTAAGAATAAAGAAGAAAGATAAAACTAAGATATCTAGAATATTTTTAGAAATTAGGGCTATTTTAAATAAGTCCTTAAAAATAACTTTAAAGTAATTAATAAAAAATAATAAATTACAGTAAATCTACTTATACTTAAGCAATATAAGTCCTATATTGCTTATTTCACTAAGTTCTAATAGCTTATAGCTAAGACTAAATAGGATAATAAAATATTAATAGAAATCTACTATAAAGAACTAAAAAAAGAAATTAAAAACAAATTATATTTAGCTAATAGACTTAAGGATCTAATTATATATATTAATATAGTAATTAAGATTAATAAATAATAATATAAATATAGAAAAGAGAGAGCTAGTTATAAAAAAGGTAATAGTTTCAATCTATATTACTTTAGCCAGTAATGTAATAATAATAATTAAGTTAACTCTTAAAATTAAAAATAATAATAAGGTAATTGCCAGAATAATACCTCCTATAGAACTCAGGCTAGACCTATAACCCTTAAAGCCACTTAATAAAGCCATAATAACCATTAAGGACAAGATATATCTGGATATAAGTGCTATAATTGCAATAAATTTAAATATATAGGGTAATAATGCTTAAAACTAAAAAAAACCTAAAGACCTAAATTAAGGTAAATAGACTTTAGGATTAATTAAATAATAAACCCTTTAAATAACTATATATATTTAAACACTTAAGATAACTTAAAGTAAATATAATATAGTTCTGTATTATAAATTAACTTTTATAGAGCCACTATTAGAGATTTATAAAAAAAAAGAAAATTTATAGAAAAAAAAAAATAATAATAAAGGCTGTATAGAAATAAAATTAATAACTAATATTATTATTAAAAGATAGAAGATTTAAAATAGAAAGTATCTTTTTAATAGAAATAAAGAGAAAGATAATTAAAAAAAAAAAGAATAAAAAGAATAAATAATAATAACAATAAGTCTTAAGAATAATAAGATAAAGAAAAGCAATTATTCTTAATATAGATAGTTAAGCCTAATTATTTAGAGTTATAAATAATATCTCATTTAAAATAACTCTATAAGATAAAGAAAAATTATAGCAAAAAGAATAAAAAGCTAAATATTAAATTTATATATAGTAATAATAATATATAAAAAGCATAAGATATAGAGGAAATACAGCATAATAAGCCATATAATACCTCTATAAAGAAGGTAAATACCTTAAATAAAGATAGAAGTAGAAATACTAATTGTTATTTAATGAATTTAATACTAAATACTATAATTTATATAAGGAATAATATATATAAAGAGCCAGAAAATATAGAAATACTAATAAAATTAAAATAATTTACATTAAAGTATATTATATTAATAATACTATAAATCTACTGCATAAAGAAGAAAGGTTTAATAAATAAGATAATATTAAAACCCTTTTAATATGTATAAAATATATAGAAGTTTTATAGCTATTATATAAATACTATTAATATAAAATATATAAATAAGTAAAACTAAATAATAATTAATTTTTTATAATAATTTTTAAAACCCTTAATAAAAAACTCTACTTAAAAACTAAAATAAAAGAATACTTTATATACTTTTAGTATAATAATCTTAAAGTAGTAAAACTATAATTTAATATATCTTACTATTAATAAGTCTATAAAAATAATTAACTTTATTAAGAAATTTAATAATTTTAAGAATATATTAAATAAGTTAAAATATAATTTAAAGAAATTATAAAAGAAAAATATAATTACCTAAAGAAAAAAACATTAAATTATAATATAAATTTAAAAACTATTAAAGAAATATAATATTAATAAGATGTAAATAGGCTTTACTAAATTATTACTTAATTAATATAAAAATTATATATAGATAAAAAAGACATTAAATTAAAGAAATATCTTTAATAATTAGTATATAATAAAGAATTTAAAAATAACTATATAGATAGAGAAGGATATTATAATAGTAATTATCAAAAGACCTATTAAAATGCCTTAAGAAAAAATACATACTATTTATAATAAAGCCATAAATATATAAAGTATATTAATAAAAGCAATTTAGACCAATAAGTGCTCTAGGAGTTATATAAGGAGTAGACTTAATAAACTGCTTAATACTATAAGTCTAGATTAAGGGGAAATAGCTAAATATATAAATTAATAATAAAGCTAAATAAAACTTTATTAACTTAAAAGTAATTATAGAGTTATAACTATTATAAAAGAAGAAATTAATACTCTATTTATTAATTAATATAAAAGAATAGCTCTTTAATTATAATAATAATATTATAAATTAAAAGATTAATTACCTTAAGATCCTTATTAAAGAAAGAAATTAAAAAGTAGACTTTAATTTTATTTCTCTAGAATAAAGAATTAATATCCTTTTTAGTATAATATAGCTTAAATAATAAAACCTAAATATTAACTAAAGAACTAATTAGACTATATTCTTTAATAACCCTAATAGTAATAATAATTTAATTATAATAAATAATATAACATCTTAAACCCTAATTAAAAAGGATAATATAGAAATACATAAAGTAAAGTCTTTATTACCTCTAAAAGGAGTATAATATAAGTATAAAATAGGTAAAAAATAAAAAAACAGAAGTTTTAGGCATTCTCAATAAATAAGACCTATAAAAAGAAGAAATAATATAAAAAAGCCAGAATTAACTTAAGAATATACTAAAAGAATATTAAATATATAATAAATTATTTTAAAAGAATTAAAAATAAAGATATCTAAATACAATTAATAAGACTATAAAATTAGACTATAATATTGACACTATTAAAGCAAATAAATAAGTACTAAAGAAAAACAATAAAGGAAAATATAGATTTACTTAATAAATATAAACCCTAAGATAAATATAAATAATAAAAATAAGAGAAATACTAAAAGAAAAAACAATTAAATAATATAATCTCTACATAAAGATAAGATTGTAATAATATAAAACTATATAGAGAACTATAGCTATTATTAATAGCAAAAAGGCTATAGAGTTTAATTATAATAAATATAATAATTAAGCTACTACTATTAAAAAAACCCTTAATAGAAATCTTTTATAATGTATTATAGTTATTATAGATTAATTTTTAAAGTTTTTATATTATCTACCTTATAGAGAAGTAATAGGTATAAAAAAGCTTATATATATCTTCTATAATAAGATTATTAAAATATATAGATTGCCCCCTAAAATCCTAATAGATAAAGGAACTACATTTACTAGTAAGTTTTAGTAAGTATTAATGGCTTATATAGAAGTAAATTATAGACTTATAATAGCTTTTAGGCTATAAATAGATAAATAGATTAAATAAATAAACTAAATAGTAAAATAATACTTATAGTATTATATTAACTATAAATAAGATAATTAAATTAAAAAGCTATTTAATACTTAATTAGCTTATGATACTGCCTATAATAAAAATACTAAGCTTATACTATTTAATACTAATTTCAAGTTTATACTAAATACTTACTATAAACTATAAAAGCCAGAAATAATTAACCTAGCTACTATTATTATAAGTAATAAGCTTAAAGAGATATATAAAGAAATAAAAATAGAACTTAAATTTATTTAAAAAAAGATAAAGTGCCATTATAACCCTAAAAGGTTAAAGAGACTAACCTTTTTAGAAGGAGATATAGTCTACCTATCTATAAAGAACATTAAGATAGATAGACTAAATTATAAATTAAGCTATAAGTATATTAAACTAAATAAAGTTAAAAAGAAAAAAGAAAAAAATAATTATAGACTAGATTTACCTTTAACAGTTAAGTACTACATAATATATTATATCTTAATACTGAAATTAATAGTAAATACAATATATATTAAAACTAATAATAAATTATAATAAATTATAAAACTAAAAGTCTATAAAGTAAAAATAATTAAACAAATATATAAATAAAATAATAATAAAGAATATTTAATTAAATAAAAAAACTACTTAAAAAGTAAAAATATATAAAAACTAACTAAATATCTATTTAATGCCTAATAACTCCTAAAGAATTTCTATTAAAATTAAAAATAAAATTAAAAATAAAGAACTAATTAATTAAGTTAATAGCATTAATAGTAATAAACTTTATTAGTGCATTAAATTTAGCTTCTAGAGGAAGAGCTATTAAGTCTTTAGCCCTCTTCTTAGAACTTATTACCTCTTAATTATACTTTAGAGCTTTTAAACCTTTAGCTTAAATAAGATATTTCTAGTAATAAAAATATATTAATTTACTTAAATACTTATTTAATTATTATTATAATTTAAGAAATTCTTTCTTAATAACCTTTTTATTTACTTTAATTTAATCTTTTTCTTAAATTAAATAATTAGCTATATATAATTAATTTTATAAGAATATTAAAAAGAAGAAAAGTGCATCTTTTAATAAGATTATGCCTTTATTATTGCAAGATTAGCCCTATTAAGTATACTTTAAATAATTTTTTAACCCTGCTTTATTATATACTTAATATAGTTTTCCTTATAAAAAGAGAATAATATAACTTTATATTCTTTAAGAGTAATAAGTTTTAATTAAATAAAATAATATTAAGTTATTACTATAGATATAATTAATATATTAAAAATATTTTATAAAGATAAATTAGCTTATAAATGCAATAAATTAATAAATAATAAATAAGTAAAGTCTTAAAGGTAAAACTTAATAAAAAGAAAATATTATATTATAAATTAAATAATTATATTATATACTCTCTATAAATTTTTATTAATTATATATAATTACTATATATTAAGATATTCTATATATAACTATTAAGACCTAATTATAACTAAATTATAAGAATTATTAATAACTCTAAAAATTACTTTATAATCTTTTAAAATTATTAATAATTAATATAAGTATATAAAATATATTTATTTATATTTTTATAGATTTTAGCTTATTAACTATTAATAAAAGTTCTTTATATTAATTAAGCTTAATATATATTAAATCTACTATTAAGAGATATAATACTTTACTTTACTTAATATTATGCCCTATATTATCTATAAATATAAACTTAATATAGACTAATTTACCTATTTAGAAATCCAATTATTATAATAAGTATAATTATTAAATAGATATTATATAAAAAATAATATTAATAAAAAATAGAAAGATAGCTATTAATATAATAATTTAATAATAGAGAGGTAATATTTTATATAAATAAATATATTAATATTAAAGATTTTACTTAATTCTTATATATTCTTATTTCTAAGCAATGTTTCTACTTAATTAAGTATTTATATCTTTTATTATTTAATTATATTTTTTAATTACCTCCACTTTATAAACTTTTAAATTTTTTTATAATAATTAAGTTTCTAAATAGATAAACTAGTCTATATTAAGTTTATATCTATAGATAATATAAAGTATAATACTAAATAAAGTAAAGTATTATATCTCTTAATAGTAAATTTAATATATATTAAGCTTAATTAATATAAAGAAGTTTTATTAATAATTAATAACTTAAAATCTTATAAAAGTAATAATAAATATATTCTATTTACTTAAATAGGCTTATAAAATAAATTAAGGCTTATATATAAGCTATAAGTCTTTTTATAAATTAAGCTTATAATGGTTTTATAGAATATATAAGTTCTTTTTAATTATAATAATTTAGCTTATAGTTTAAGTAAGAAATACTATAAGTTAATTATTAATTAGTGGAAATTATAGAATATATATATTATAACTATAAAAATTATAATATAATTTCTTTTCTTTATTAACTTTTATCTTTAAAATTTATATAATTTGTATTTCTATTATTTTCTATTTAATAAGTTAAGTTAAATTTATAATTATTTTTTTAATATTATATTAATAAGATATTAAAGTTAAAGGCTATTTATAATTAAAAAGTATAAGTAATTTTAATTAAAAATATTAATTTTTTATTATAACTTATAATTATTATAAAGCTTAAAGCTTAAAGTATTAAGCTAAATAGAGTTATAAATACTATATATAGTATACTTATTATAGTTATAAATATAATAGAAAAGATATTGCTATCTTTATAAGTTTATAATTTTCTAGTATATAGTTTCTTATAATTAATTTATTATAGCTAATTGTTTTATTGTTAAGAAATATTAATTAAAATATAAGAAGAAGTTAACTAAAAATAAATTAATAGATTTATAATAATAAGTAAATAAATAATTAAGCTATTTAATATATCTTTATTACTAAAAGAGGTAATTATAAAAATGCAGTAAAGAGATATAGTATTATAATATTAAAACTATAAATAAGTTAAAAGCAGTAAAAAATATTAAGTTATTTACTACTATTAAGGCTTAATTAATTAAGGCTTTTAATATTATTAATTAAAAAGAGACTTTCTTTATTAATATTATTACTAGAAGTTCTTTAGGAGTTATTAAGTATTAATAAGATATTTAAATAATTTCTATATAATTTTATTCTTAAGGTAATTCTTCTATTTAATAAAGTATTTATTTATTTTATTAATCTTTTTTATATCTTTAATTACTTTTACTTTATAGACTTTTAGTCTTTTAATTTCTTATAGTTTATTATTAGTTTTATTTTATATTATATTAATAATTAATTTAAGTAATAAAATATAAAAAATAAAATAAAGCTTAATTCTTAATAATAAATTTAATTTATAGTTATTTTCTAAATTTTTTATAATACTTTATAAGGTTTAATAAACTTATAATTTAATTTATAACTTAATTAATTTATTTTAATATTTCTTATAGTTAAATAAACTATATTTCTCTTTAAAAAGATTAATTTCTTTAACTATTTAGAGTTATAATAGTTTTTTATATATTTATTAATAAATTTAAGTTTTATTTTTATTTCTTTATATAGTTTTTTAAGATCTTTATTTTAGATATAATAGCTAAATTAATTAATTTTTCTTATTATATATTATAATAAGTATTTAATATATATTTAAAATTAATATAAGTTAATATATAGTTAATACTTTTATTATATATAATATTATAAATAAGTTAGGCTATTAATAGTTTTTTAATTTAATTATTTTACTTATAGTTAATATAATATTATAAATACTGTTTAAATATTTAATTTATTTATTCAATTTAATTATTAGCTTATAGTTAAAAAGTAATTATAAGTTAGTAATTTAATTTAAATTATACTCTAAGTAATTACTAAAAGTTTAATATAAATATAAATTTTATATTAAAAAGGATTTCTATAAGTAATCTATATATATTAATAATATATTAATTAAAAATATAAAAAAGTTTTTTTATATTTCTAGCTTTTTTATATAGTAAGTAATAAGAGAATTTTATAAATTAATTAACTATAACTATAATATTATTATAAAAGCCTTGTATTAAAGATTTTTTTAATAAAAATAATTTAATTATAAAGTTTATTATAANNATTATAATTAAACTTTAAGGTCTTTCTATAATTAATAATAATTATAATTATCTATATGGTTTATATTTTTATATTTTTATTCTTAAGTAAAGATTATATTATTAAATAACTTTTTTTATTATTCTCTTTATTTTCTTTATATCATTTTTTTTAATATTTTTTTTAATATTTTTATAGTATCTAAATAGCTATATAGAAGGTATTTATATATATCCTATATTAATTCTTTTTTAAGTTTATTTAATACTTATTAAAGTTATTATATTATTTTTCCTTATTTTAAGAATATATTAATATTATTAATAATTATTTTATTTTTATTAAAATAGTATTTTTTATATATCTTAATTTAATATTATATATATCCTTTTAAGTATTTTCTTCTATAAATTTCTTTTCCTTTTCTATATATAGATTTATAGTTTTTATTATATAGTATTTACTTATAATAATATTTAAAGATTATCTTAATATTATTTTTTAAAATCTTAGGTTTTCTTTTATAATAAGTAATATTATTCTTTAAGCTAATTAATAAAATCTTATTTTTTATATATTATATAGAGTAATCTTTAATATTTTAATAAGGGTTTAAGCCTTTTAGTTATCTTTACTATAATTTTAGCTAGTTAAGTAAATTAATATTCTCCTTTTTTATTAAATTTTAAGAGTTATTTTTTAATTTTAATAATACCTATATTATAGTTAGGCTTTTAATTAATTGTATTTATATATTAATTATTAATCTTTTTATAATATATAATTATATAATTAAATTTATATAAATATTTAATAAAATATATTAATTTTTAATTTAATTCTCAAGTATTAATAACATAAGAAATATTTTTATATTTTATAAATACTTTAATTAAGTATTTATTTTCTTTAAAGTAATATTAAAATTCCTTAAAATAATTAATAATAACTAGAAATTCTTTATTATAAATAGAATAATAAATCTCTAACTAATATTTATATTACTTAATTAAGCAGTAATTGCATTATTAAGGCAGATAAACTTTATTTAATATTAACTTTTATAATAATGGCCTGCTATAGAGGTCTTACTGTTTAAGTTATTAATAAAAAAGCTAAGAAGCTATTTAGCTTTTTAAAAAGTTAAAAGTAAAAAGAAATTTAAATTTTTTTTTTATTAAATTATTATTATTAACTATTTTAATAATATAATATTATTTAATTATTTAATATAATATATTTTAAATAAGAGTTATTAATATATATTAAAATAGATTTTAAATAAATAATTTAAGTTATATTAAGCTTAATATTTATAAAGTTTTAAAGTATTATATTAAGTAATTATAAGTGTTATATCTCTTAATAGTTAATAAATTATATTAAATATATTTAAATAAAAAAGTCTTATTAATAGTTAATAACTTAGAATTTATAAAAGTATTAATAAATATAATCTATATATTAAAGTAACTATATAGTAATTAATAAGATAATTTAAGGATTAATAATAATTATAGTGAATTAATATTAATTTAAATAAATTAATAATAATTATAGTGAATTAATATTAATTTAAATAAATTAATTTTAATTATATAGTTTTAATATTAATTGTCCTTAGGCCATAAATATATAATTAGTGAAAAATATAGGATATATATAATATAATAATAAGGGTTATAATAATATCTATTTAAATATTAAGGTAAGGGATTCTAGCTTTATTTAATATTTAGTATATAATATCTCTGATATAGCAGGATAGTAGAGATAATATTAGGATAGCATATTAGGATAGATAAGTCTGTTTGCACCTGCTTGGAACTTAAGAGGAATTGGGAGCTGGGCATGCATTGCACTGCCGAGGAGTATTATTATTTAAGATATAAATACTACTCTTAAGTAAACCATCCGTATTAATTACAGCATTAAAACAAAGACTGCCAAGAGGACACTTGCGAAACTCGGCGCAAGCGTCGACCCAGCACCATTACCGCTGCAGCCGTCATCGTCACCACCGTCACCATTATCGCCATCACTGCTTCCACTTCGACCCTTACGCTTGCAAAGCGTGTTTCCCTGATCGCTGTCTCCACTTGCAGAGGTAATTGTTGGTTGCGGTTGGAATGTCTCTGTGGGATCGTCGTTATCGTTGTCTGTCTTGGTGGGACTGTTGTTGTTGTCTGTCTCGGTAGGTTTGTCGTTATCGTCGTTACTGCCGCTGCCCTTGCCCTTGGAGCAGAATCCGTCGCTGGTGCAGGTTTCCCCGCTATTGCAATAGCTGCCATCGCTGCAACAAACAGCGCTATTTGGGATGCAATATTTGCCGCAAAGCTGTTTGCCGGTGCCGCAACCAGCTACCTCTCCAGTGCAGAATTCGCCCTTAGGGCAGCATCCATCGCCAGTACAGTATTTTCCCGATTCGCAGTAAGACCCCTCGCTCGCAGAGCAGCATTCTCCTGAGCCAGCAATGCAGGATCCGCCGCAGTCGATCTCGGAAGAAGAGCAGGAGGCGGTCAAAGCCAACGAGATGCTGCCTATGCCTGCGAAGTCGCGGTTTAATGTGCCCTTTCGGCCAGAGAAACCAGTCAGGTTCGCCGTTGTAAGCCCTAAAAGGGAGAGAAAGAAGAGAAAACGTGCCATGTTGTTGAGTGAATGAGAGAAATAGAGAGACGAATCCAGTATAACTCGACGCAAGAGAGATAGCAGAACAAGACTTCGTTGCTCAACTTCGTCGGCGAGGTGCCAGGGACTTTATACTTCTAACGAATGGTCAATATTCGCCTGGCTCGTTGGATCTTTGTAACGACGAAAATTCTGCCTTGGCTGAAAGATCGCCATTAAGACCCGAGCAATACGCTTAAATTTGCTTACATGTTGGTCAGTGGGGCCTATGCCGATCAGAAGATGCTTGATTTTAGACTCTACCGTACTAGGACTAACTCGGGTCTCTAAGCATGACCTAAAGCAATCGTGGGCTGCCCTTTATCTGCTTTTAGAATCGTGGCTTGACCGACCGTTTCAGCATGTACAGGTCACCCGGGAAATTAAAGCCATTTTGGAACTAAAGGATTTGCTGAAAGAAAGGCCAACGCTTATAATATTCGCTGAAATGGGTTATAAATTCTATCGACTTTGTTAAAGCGGCCTAACTGTGTGACATGCAAGCAAAACAGGTCATAAGTGTGATGAGATAATGTCATGAGGCGTTATCAGGGTTCGCAGACGGCTTGAAGTTAAGGGACCCTTAAAAATATTTTTTTTCAGCTCGGCGGGTCACCCGAAAGTGCCTCGCGTTAGGGAGCAGGGGTCCATAGCCTAAACTAAGGCTATGCTTATTTCCTGCTTAGTTTTTACTCTAAAGAGGCATAAGCCGGTCGATAGTTACTCCGAGGGCTGATTATTGTCAGACAGTTTGCGTGTTCGGTCCATTTCTCCCGAATCAGTGTATTTGTGTGCCTTGAAATGAAAGGTTCCTACTTCCGCCACCTTTTCTCCTCTCTTTCGTCCCCAACGCCCAGGCCATCTCCTGAGTGCATGCGGACCTCCGCAAAGTCACTCGCCCTACTTATCTCGGTTATCTCGGAAGTAACAAGTGTTAGATATTGGGGTAAAAAATCTGTCTTTTTTTTTTCATCTGGTTACCAGGACCCTATTTCTATCTGTTTAGTAATGACCTATCTGAGGGGTTATTACAGTGCTGAGACAGCTCTCTAACCATTAGCTCGGTCTTCCGATTAGTAGGCCTTACCTTTAAAGTTTAATACAACGTTGATGCTATTTCATACCTAATGTAAGAGCTTTCAGAAGGTAAAAAGCTAACTAATAGACAAAAGTCAACCAGTTTAGTCACTAAGTAACTAGACTACCTTCTACATTAAATTATAAGGAGCCTCGGCTACATACTCTAGTAGCTATAGTAGGTCTTCCTGTTGTTTATATTACGCAGTAGTGCTAGGTAAAAATATATATTTTTATAAAAACTTAATTATTTATTATTAAAATAAGAGTTCTTCTTGGGCTTATATCTCTAGATAATTTTATCTAAGACTTTAAACTCTAAATCTAGGACTTTCAGACTAATAGTCTGAATCCTGAAGGGAAGGGGGACCCCCCGGATTTTCCAACAATTTTCCAAGGTATAGGATGTTGCGTTTCGGTCGAGGACCACACAACTTGCTGTCAGTCGTGATGAACAATTAGCATACATGCGTATTGTAGTGTTGTTATATGAGTACAACTGTTGTATAGTTGTACAACACTACTTTTGTTGAAGTTGTACAACACTACCGGACTTCCCAAACAACTGTTATACAACAATAAGGCGCTCCATATAATTAGTCAAGTTGGTAGTATTAGCTAATCAGATATTGGTTTTATCGTATACACCAGAAACGTGACATATCACGATGGCCTTATTACATCGTGAAGCTATCCGCCACCGGCTGAGTAGTAAGCGACCTCACTGATAGCCACGACCCTTAGCACACTTATGGCTCTTAGACGCCCACCATTAGCAGACAGACATATAAGTTTATGTTCTCTTTACTCCTCGGATAAGCTCTATCACGGCCAAGGATAACTGTCGTGAATAATTTCACGGACAGCACGAACGCCACATCACAACTAGCGCAAGGCAGCATACAGCTGCCTAAAGACCATAAATGCTGCTTATAACGAAACATAGCTACAGGAAGCCAGCTCCCAGTCCCTCATTAGATAGAAGTTAAGAGGTTTCTTCGATTCGATATTTTCCACATGCAAGTGATGACTTTTTCAATCAATGCTATGGCCGAGCTGCCCTGTCTCTGTTGTTTTGATACTGCGAATCTCATTGCAAATCCTGGACGCTTTAGGCACCATTAGGGT
>NJCR01000233.1:371-16408 GCA_002234235.1 Fusarium hostae | reverse complement strand
ACACTACCTCACAACATACAACTGTTGTACAACAATACGCATCTATGACAATTAGTCGCCGTATCCCAGCAAGGTGAACCTACTATGGTGCGACTTACTCTCAATATGTTGTCTAGAGAGCCCCAGAACTTCTTACTGACTTGGTGCACTAAAACACTGCCCTCTCTTGGAACAAAGCCCCAGAATATTCTCTCTAGAGACTTCAACAAGTATTCATACTGGATCCGGCGTACTCGTCCCTGCCTAGCATGATAACATCGTACTCGCCGAGACAACTGAAGAGTTCTGACTCTCTGACTCGTGGAAATATGTGCACAATGGATCCCCGCTGAGGCATGTTTCCAATATCGAGAATAGCGGCAGTCTTGTTATCTAGGTAGACGGTTGTGTTGGTCTCGTACCCAATTCCGCTGAAATCCACTGGTATCTCTCGCTTGTCACAAGTCACACACATGGCCATCCACGGAAGTTGTTCATGCCTCTAGGGAAACAACCTGGAGGTAGTGCCGCAAGGGTGACGTTAGCCCCAACTGTCTTGTTTCCAAAGTCCCCGAACTCGGCCACTGCTTTCTGACCTCCTGTGTTCACTTCTCCAATATAATTCCGAGCGAGTTCCATACAGTCTTGGACAGATCATCCTGGAGGCGATTTACGTAACGCTCTTCAGCATCCCTGTCAAGCTCAACGACTCCATTGGGGCTGCCAAGAACAGGCTTGAGGATGCGCAATGCAAAGTTGACACTGTTCTAAATAGCCATAATAGCCGAGGTGTGACCTGTTGTTGCATTGGGACCTATCCAACCGTCAGTCAGAGTAACATAAAGCAAACACCACGCAAATTACATACCGAGAAGCATAAAGAAGTTTGGGAAACCACTCATAGCAGAACAGTTATAGGCTTCGGCTCCACCAAACGACTCCCAGTGCTGAGTCAATGTTTCCTCTCGCCCAAAAACCTCAACTCCTTCAAGGAACGTGTTTGTGGAGAAGCCATTAGCTAGCACTATAACATCGGCTTCAACAAAGCCACTATCAGTCTCGATTCCATTCTCGACAATTCTCAGCGCTCGTTCATTGGTCAAGGTTAGATTCTTGGAGTGTAGGGATTTCAAGTATCCAGAGTCATAGATTCGTCTCTTGCAACCAATCTCGAAATCTGGAATCAAAAGGTCGTGATACTTGGCCGGGGCAGTGGCTCTCATGTACTGCTCAGCATGAGCGCGTCGTTTCTGGCGAAACTTGGCAGCGGATGTGCTCATAGGTACAGCCTTCAACTCAATCTCCGCTGTTAAGAATATGAGCAGCCGTTGTATCATCATGGTGCCAGGTAGATAGCTGAAGACTGACTTCATGTAATCAGTATACACTCCGTCAATAGGCGGAAGCATCCAGTGCTTAGCATGGATTATTTGTGTCAGATGCTTTGTCTTGTCCACAATTGACGGAACAATTTGGGCAGCTGTGCACGTTCTTGCCCTTGACATCAACGTCACTCCTCCACTTGATGAGTGAAATATAGAACCTTTGAAGTTTTCGGAGCCGGGAATGTCAATCTCTCGAGGCGTGACCAGCATACCAGAGCCCGCAAAGAGGAACCTGCACTCGTGGTGAAAGACGTCACCAGTCTTGCAGTCACGAGTGTCAAGCATCCATCTCTTCTCTTCTTCGGCCCACTGGCATCGTTCGACTTCGACACCAAATGTCACCTTTGGCGGTAAATCGTACTTATCCGCGACGTGTTTCTGGTACTTCCAAAGCTCCTGCTGTGAAGGTAGAACTCGAGACCAATTAGGGTTGGGCTCGAAAGAGAAGCTGTAGAGGACACTGGGGACATCGCAAGCAGCGCCTAAAAGTTTGTCTCAGCTTCTGATCTTGAAAACGCATCGCCCAACATACCGGGATATTTATTTGCGAACCATGTTCCACCGAGTTCACTATGCCGTTCAAAAAACCGAATGTCGGTGATTCCATACCATCGTTTGAGCGTCGCTCCCAGGGCAATGCCTGAGAATCCAGCACCAATGCAAGCAAACTGGCTGTAGGTCCATGGTGTTTCTTTCGTTGACCTCATGTTGAGAGCGGGACGGTTGTTGGGAGTCTCACAATTGGGACAGACTGGCATCGATGAAATTTCATGCCAGGGACTTATTCTTATAGTTCTCACATGTTAGTGGTTGTCTTTCTTTTCCCCATGGGGCTGTGGTTCCCCACGGGGAAGGTGGTCGGCCCATTGATAGTAAAAACATTCTGTGTCTTGTGAAAGCCATAGCGTATGAGTCGGGATGTCTCCGTAAATCCAGGATGGCCGCGGTAAATCGGATGTATCCCTTCTATTACGGCTGCACTTCTCAGTCCAGTCGACCTACCCTACCATCAGGCAACCAGAAAACTTCTAAGCTTAACCTAGGGTGTCAAAATGAACTCATTTAAAGACCCATTAAGTCTATAATGAGTTTACCTATATATTTTTATCACTTAGTATAGCGGTCATAAGTTTTCTTGCCACCCTTAGCCTACGATTGAGGCGGAACCATCCCGACACTTGCATAAATTAGAGTTCACATAGAGTCATAGACCCACAAGCACCGGATCTACAGCACAGCAAATCGTTCGGACCCCTTCAAGTGCGGAACGAAGGAGTTGGAGCAAAGCCAGCTTCCGCCCTTCTCTTCCGCCCCATCAGAGCTGAGTTCCAACATCAGAAGGAGAGCACCCGAACTACGTATTCCTATATACTTGGCCTTTCCGCTATCTCCGACATCAGTGACTCCCATGCATACAAGATGCCAGAACAACAATCGCGTCAACGTCGTCGCAAAGTAACTTTGGCATGTGATCCTTGTCGGGAACGCAAATCTCGTTGCGGCGGGATCAAGCCGATCTGCTCCACATGTCGACGTCGGGCTCTGGGGATTGAACAGTGCGTCTACAGGGCTAGCAATGCGCGAACAGAATGCAGCGATGAGTGAGTAACAGGAATTCACTGGGCGAGCCAGCCAGTATGTTCGTTCTGACCTGACTGGCAAATGGCTGAAGCTACACAAGAGCTCTGCACGATCGGATCCGCTACCTGGAACGTCAGCTGGAACAAGCTTCAGCGTTGAATGGTTCAATTCCTGATGCTCTTCCAGATGGACTCAGCAGTAGACGGGTCTGGCCAGAAAGCACACAAGACGCAGAGGGCCAAGTCGAGTTAGATGCTCTCGTCATGAGCATATCTCAAGGCCAAATACTCACCCCGTTGTCATCTGCTGCAACAGAAAGCATTGAGAATTCTAGTCATGCAAGACGAGTCACTGCCATGGGCACAACTACATCAGAAGAGGACGTTGGACATCATCGCGACACACGAGAAGGTTTCTACGGTTCTTCTTCAGCCGCCTCATTCTTAAAAGAGACTTGCGGAACTGCAATCCCGTCCTCAAGCCACCAGGCGAATCCTAAAAGTTTTGCTTCACAGCCTATATCTCTTTACAACGATGTCGACAAGTTTTCTCTTCCTCCACGGCGCCTCGCAGATCACCTTGTAGAGAGATATTTTGAGCGCATTTACTGGATCTACCCCGTATTTGATAAGCAAGCTTTTGAGCATGGCTACAAGTCGCTTTGGTTGCCGAGCGAGCAAACTTCAAGTCCAAACGAACATCGAAACCTAGGTTTAGGTGAAGATCCCAGCACGGTTGCCTTCTTCCCTTCCCTCAATGCCATCTTTGCGTTAGGATGCATCTTCTCGAATCTTTCCACTGTAGCCAAGACGAAAGCTTACGAAGTCTTCTTCAGTCGAGCAAAGGATAAAGTTAACCTTGAACTCCTGGACATAAATGATTTGAGCGTCGTACAGACTCTTCTTCTAGTTGCGCTCGTCCTGCAAGGTACCTCATTCCCAGATCGCTGTTGGAATACTACAGGATTGGCTTGTCGAGTGGCACAGGGTCTAGGCCTGCACAGTTTGCCGCCCTACAGCCAGCAAGAGTCGCGAGTACAGCGCATCAAGCGGCGGACATGGCACGGCTGTATCGTGTTAGATACTGAAGGACACAGATAGATCCTTATCTGACATTCGCTGACATTCACTGATGGTTACAGGCTGGTGAGCATGACTTTCGGTCGACCAACGATGACCACTAACATTTCTACACTGGTTCTTCCGGAAAGGACTGTTTGTGATTTACAAAGTATCGGAGATATTGAACAGATCAAACTGCAGTTCCAAACAGAGACCGTTCGTCTAAGCATCATTCTAGATAGTATGTTGTCAAAGGTGTATAGACCTTGGCAATGCAAAGTGCCTCATGATGATCAGGGTACTGTTTCTCACACAGATATCAGTAATCAGAGCATGGACGTCTTTGCCGAGCTACAAGGGAGGCTTCGGGCTTTTGAGATTAGCCTTCCAACCTTTCTCTCGTGGAATGAGCCTCTGGCTAGAGAGACAATGCCGCCTTGCGAGGGCATGATCCTCACTATCCAACGAAATGTGTTACAGGCACGGTAAGTTCTCCAATATTATGGATAATTCCATTCATGAGTATACTTACAAGCGGTATTAGTTTTACTTATCTACAAGTGATGCTGCACCGCCCAATCTTAAGTCAGCTCCTAGCTCTCAATACTTCTCAGGATGCCAGTGATGACTTACACTCATCCTTCAAGCATGATGGCGCCAGAGCATGTGTACGCTCTTCAATCCAGCTCATCAATCTATTCCATGAAACCTTTCATACAGAAACTGCCGAAGCATGGTGGTGGAACAGTCTCTGTAATTATGCCCTTCCGGCTTGGCGGCATGAGCTAATCTCCATAATATAGACGCTTGCACCGTCAGCCTAGTCCTTATGACATGCCGTCTCTGTCCCTCGCTATGGGCCACGCTGAATCAAGGGAGCGTAATTGATGCATCAAACAAATGCCACTCAGTCTTAGAGGTCATCTCTTCGTTCAGCTTATCTATTCGCAAGTCCTTCAATCTACTTACCAAGATGCACCAAACCATTACAGACAGGCAACAAGGTTAGTACTAAGCAGGGCAGTCCTACATACATCATTTAGCTAATTCCACTTAGTTGAAGACGATTCTAACGTATACTCACAAGAAGATCAACGACATGGGCTATTGGATACACTCCTGGAAGGTGATCTGTCTCTCCAGAATGCTTTGACAACATGTTCTCCCCTTGATCCTGATGCGATAGTCTTTCCATATTGGGAGGCAGCGAACTTAAGAGGATAGTCGAAGAAAATTATATTTATCGGTTCCTGTTACTGATGGCTGATATAGTTTTTCGTGCATACGTAATTGTTCACTTTCTCCAAAGCGTTCGTGATAGTAAGATTGAGAACTATGTTTCCGACCAGTATCAACTCCATGACCTATTACTAGCTCTACAGCTATTGGCTGACTACAACCTAGGGCGCTCCTGAATACCTAGAGCCAAGTCATTTACCATGGCCGAGCCAATGTGTTCACAGATTGCCATAGTAGTGACCATAGGGTTAACACCACTCGCACTAGGAAAGACACTCGCATCCGCGACAATCAAGTTCTCGCAGCCCCAAACCCTGCCAAACTCATCCACGACACCATCTGCTTCCTTAGTGCTCATTCGGCATGTGCTCATTTGATGAGCAGAGCCATAAGGTGTATCTGGTGTCTTGTTCCCATGAGCTTCCATTTTCTTCAGCCATTGCGAAAACTTCGCATCTGTGATCCCTGAAGGGCTATGAACTCCATCTGGCAAACTCTCTGATCCACGCACGAATGGTTCAAGACCGGGAAGGATAGGATGTATCTCCAAGGCACCCTGGGTATAGAGGATCTTTGCCAAGGCAAGCATGCCCTTCAGATTGCAACTGGCATCGAACTTAGAGGGAGTATAAACCAAGCGAGGTGTTCCTAGTATCGGGTCAGCTATAACGTGACCGCTGTCACGATCTCGGGTAATAGCTATGTATGCTTCCATGTGCCTGTACTTGGATATAAGAGCTTTATAGTCAGGCCCCGATGTCCAGTTCAGCCATGCAAGACACATGGAAGGCTGTCACATGATCAGTTTTGCTTCAAATGTTAGTTATTGGAGAGACTTACCAGCATTGCGGGACGCTCAAGCCTCACGCCATGACCATGTCCGTCAATGTTGTCAAAGCTCGAGACAACAGAGGTGAGAATTCCGCCTACCATGTGTTAATAAGCGAACTTCTAGAATAGGGAAGTCTCGAAAGAAGTGACATACCTTCCCATGGCCGTGTCTCCTGTTCAAAGATTGCTGATACAAATGATGTTGGGTGTAAATGGAGGTTACGTCCAATATGCTTGTTCTATGCTGACGTATTAGCAAACTGTAACCTTGCAGTCAAAAGAGAACCTCTGTTGTTTACCTTGAGCCCGCTGTTCTTCAAGATGATAGGGCTACATAGACTGCCAGCTGAAATCACAACTCTCTTCGCGTTGATTGTTACCGATCTGGCCGAGGTATCCAAGCCAGCTCTTGGCCTCCAAGTGCCAGTCACGCCATATGCGACTTTCTTTCCACGCTTGTTTTGGAAAAGGACCTTATTAACATGAAAGCCTGATATGAACTTGGCTCCGCACTTGGCTGCATCTGGTAACCAACCATTCACTGGGCCTTGCTTCTGGCCCATCCAGCAGCCCATGGAGCAGTATCCGTCCTGATGCTCGCCATGACCCGTGTTCTGGGGCACCTGCTTAGCGCTGTACCCAAGTCTACGCCCACCTTCCAGTAAAACAGAGTTGCCGTGGTTATGATTTATAGGCTCGTTGCTGACACCCATGCGCTCGCAGACCGAGTCGAGATGTGCTTGGAACTTGGCTGATTTGAAGAATCCGAGACCGCGCTTGTCAGCCCATTCATCACGCACTGTGTTCTGGGGCTGTAAGCACGCGCTCCAGTTGACTGTTCCGCCTCCGCCAAAGCAAGACCCTGCAAGTGTAGAGATGGATCCATCTTCGGAAGATACGAGACCTCCCTGCTCGAAAAGGTGGAAATATCCTGCACTTTGGTCCAGAGGCAGTGAGGAGGTTTCGTAATGATGTCCTTTATCCACGACCAAGACGCGATAGCCTGCCATGGCAATTGTTCTTGCGACGACTCCTGAGCCACATCCCGAGCCCACAATGACAACATCTGTATCGAGTTGAACATGGGTATCTGAGTTGTGGAACTGCATGAACTGGAAGGGGTAGGATTCGACCGGGTGCCATCCAACCGGAGTGGATGGGAAGCCAACGACTTCATTGAAAAGGGAACTTGATCGGAGATAAACATGCTTGCCAATGATTGAGAGTTGTTTGAAGAGGACACGCAAGGTAGCTAGAGAGCTCGTTCGCCAAGAATTCAGCACTAATGTTCGATCTTGGATAGACAGTTCACAAAACAATGTGAAGTAACCAGTGAGGGGGAGGGCGCCAGCCCGATTGCTACCATATAGCGATATTAGAAAACGATGCCAATGTTCAGGGAAGAAGGAGTGCGGTCTTACCCAAGCAGAGAGCATATTGTACCAATCGCAGACAGTTTATCGGCTGGGAGATTGGCTAACAGTCGCTTCAAGATGTCCTGGAACAGTGGCATGTTGGATGGCGTTTCGGCGAGAAAGGCGTTGAGCGTGGTGGCATCACAACTGGTAAGAAGAGCGCTCTTCTGGGTAGAAGGGATCGCGCTTTCAGGACAAGGAGCAATGATAGTGTCCATAATAGCCATCAAAACCTGCCATTGTGCGTCTGTCAGAGGCCCTGAGCTGGGGCCTGTTGGAAGGCCAATTGTAGTGCGGTCCGTCATTGCGAGGAGTATCTGTGTTACTCTGTCTCTGGAATGAATGAAATGCGAGGGACTGGCACTTGCAGTCCCCAGGATAAGGCGACAGACATCTTTAAGCTCCTCGGTGGCCAGGTACATCACATGCCAATCTGGGGTTGAGACTAACCCCGGATTTACCCCTCATTGTCCAAGTTTATTAGAAACTAACGTAGTAAGTCCATTGCTGGAATCGTCCCGACGTAGATCTGCAAGAACCGGAACGGACCCGTATGCGCATTGTTGAGCACAAATGCGATTTTATAAGGGAGTCAAATACCTAATTATTCTCATCCAACTTCGTGTCAATTATACCAGACCGTAGCTATATTCAGGATTAGAATCATAATGTTTTAACACATTTCAGCTCCTGTTAGATGCAACACCCTCCGCAAATCTTCGCAAGCTAGTCCCAAAGCATCGACGAATAGACCTAAAATGCGGAGTGCTTCCGTTATTGCCGACGGCACGATTCCGTAACGAGGCTTGTTTTTAGTTGGGGGGTAACTCGAACTTGCATCCCGTCAGGCCCGTTAACTCAAGATCATCAAATCAAACCAAACTCATGCCGAGGTCGGGACTCTGGGGCCCCATACCCCATGGGGATTTCCTCGGTTTGGGGTACCTAGAGTGAAACAAATACTGGACCATGTTCCTCAAACCCGTTCAGTTTGCAGCTGAAGCCTGAGGCTGGAAGAGTACTCAACCGTTAACTCGGTCATTCTCTACACTCCCATATTGCCACAAGCCATGTATCTTGCGTTCTCAAAGTTGGAGAAGCTCAAGCTAGCTCTACGTCTATCATATTCTGGTACAGTAATGACCACTGTCTAGTCAGAGGACCGTAACTAACGCATCTATTGTTAAAGTACCCTTAGCTCTTGCTTATATCTTACGGTCCATATTCATCACGAGGCGTAGAGGTCTCCCATCACGCCTTTTTCTCGTTTGCGCAGTTTTAAAGGTGGCTCTTGGATTCTCGCCACGGCAAATTCAGTATTTGTCTCTATCGACTAGAGAGACATACAAAACATGGATACAACAGCGAAGCAACGAAGCGAAGAAAGTCGGACATCTGCAACAAGTTACAAGACTTGTATATGACCGAGAGGTTCTAGAAGATGGAAAGTCGTCACTACTTTAGATGGGCAATCGACAGCAGGCAAAGAAAGTTGTTCTGTTCTTCCATGGAGGTGGTTATGCGGCCCCGATGACGACAGGACACTTAGAATAGTGCTGGCGAGCTTATGTTCTTACGGGCATCGAAGTGGAAATCCAAGTTGAAGTGGCTGTTCTGGAGTACACCTTGACTCCCGAGGCGAGATACCCAGTTCAGCTTCGCCAAGCAGCAAGCGGGCTGTCTTATCTTCTACACAAGGGGGCTGCACCTCAGGATATTATAATTGGAGGGGATTCCGCCGGCGGACAACTGACAGCCCAGTTGCTCTGTCATCTACTTCAACCACAACCAACAGTCCCGGAAATAGTTTTGTCTAAGCCTCTCGCCGGTGCCTTTCTGATTTCTCCGTGGGTGGCCCAATCCACCGGCGATGCTTCATTCAGGGAGAATTCTGCTATTGATATGCTTTCAAAACCGGTTACGGAAGCATTTACCAAGGAGCTGCTAGGCCCTGACGCCAAAGCTAATAGCTCAGCATTTCCACTGGATAGGGACAAGTCTTGTTTGGTCGGTATGACATATGTTTTAAACCAGCTGTACGTGACTGTAGGAGCCCAGGAAGTCTTTCGGGAACGGGTGATCACTTTCAAGGAAAGGGTTCAGCTTTCGAACCCTGATCTGAACTTGCGTTTCCAGTGCTATCAAAACTGTGCACATGACTTTATAATACTTGAGGGACGTCAGCAACAAGATGGAGAGTGTACTCGAGATATGAAGCAGTGGATGATTGATTTACTGGCTACAAAATAGGGTCGTAATTGAGTTCTGTATTTTAGAGATCGCCAAGTATCTCACTGTAGTTTACGTTCACTATAATTCATCTGCTCAGGAAGTGGCCGCTCATGGCGCCCCTATGCGTTGGTAGCCAGTTGTTAAGCTCATTGATATGAAGCACAAGGTAGACCATGTCACATTTGCTGAGTAGACATGGCATCATCGAGGCAGAACAGAATGAGCAGGTTTAGTTCTACAAACGCGTCAATAACATCCGTCACAAGAGCAATGTAGAGTCAAAGTATGTATTTACGACAAGACTTAACGCAAGCCAATTCGCACAGAACTTCGCCACTCCATATACAATAAAGTCTCAGGTTTACATCATGACCATAGCAGCAAAAGTTGCTCCAAGAGCCAACCACATCTTAGGCCAGTTTCCAGCAGCGCTGTTTGTTGAACCATCAGCAATAGCAGAAGCAGATGCAGATGCAGATGCACTGCTCTCCGACGAAGTGGCATCAGCGCCGGTTGTCTCCGCCTTGTTGTTCTTGAAATCAGCACTTTCAGTCTCGCTAGAGTCGTCGGATGATGCTGTTGTCGAGGACTCGGAGTCAGTCTCAGTAGCAGTCTTGGTGGTGAAGGTCGACTCAGAAGAGGATGTCTTGGAAGATGCCTTGGAAGATGTCTTTGAGGCGGTTTCGGAAGCAGTCGATGACGAGTCATCATCGTCATCACTTCCATTGTCCTTCTCGTCGAACTTGATGCTCTTGTAAGAACCTGTCTCATCGCTGTAGGTGTAACTATCGGCAGGGTTGAGATTCTCAATCATGATCTTCTGGACAGTCATGGTGTAAGGAGCTCCAGCGTAATCAGTCTCTCCACCGGCCCATTCAATAGTTCCCTCAGCGTTGTCAGGGTCGCCACCAGCCCAGATACCAAGCTTGACGCGCATGGGAGTTTGAGGGTAGTTCTCTCCTCCAAGGGCATCGGCGTACTTGAGTGTGCGGACAGCGACGTTGTTGATGTACCACTCGCAAGAATCCTTGGTCCAGTGAATGGTATAGTTGTGGAACTCCTCTTGGGCGTTGGTGACTGGGAAAGTAGCGCTTCGAGTATCGGCTGCGTCGTTTCCTTTGCCGTAGTAATTGGTCTGAACGTCTCCGTCTTTACCTCCAAGCCACTCCCAGTCGACCTCGTCGAGAACATCGGAAAGAAGAACGACAGATGAGACGATACCAGTTCCGGGCGCAGCCTTCAAGTGAACCTCCATGCGACCGAAGAACATGTACCACTTGCTCTGAATAGTGGGTGAATCGCCCTGCTTAGCAACAGTGAACTCAGCACCATCAGAAGTATACTTGACAGTGCCATGGCCGGTTCCCTCCCAATTGTCCTCATCAGCACCTTTCGTGAAATCGACCGAGTATGATGAAGAAGCAAGACCTTTGTTAGGATCACATGCTGGCATATAATCAGTGCATGTTAAGAAACAAAGCGGATACCATTCACGTACACTTCTTCATAGGGTTGCACTCGCTGTAGGTCTGAGCAGTGGCTGAAGCAAAAAGACCCGCAAGGGCGATCTTGGACCACGCGGAATAATACATCGTGGGGCAGGTTAAAGAAAAGTAAAAAATGGATTAATATTAAAAACGAGTGAAAATCGTAGCAGGTAGCAACAAAGAACGAGTGACTTTTTAAAAAGAATGCGACGTTGGCCTACCACGAGAAAAACGAAAATAAAAATAAAGATGCGCAAGCAAACTTTAGGTAAGTGGGAGAGTATGGTGGGTATATACATAAAACCCCAGAACGCGACAGTGTTATCTGCTGTGCCTGGCAAACTTTTTTTCAGCTAGAGCCTATGTTGGTTTGACCATTTCTGTTACTGATAAGGCAATCGAAAGGGGGGGAGATGAAGATTGACCCGTTAATACTGGGTACCGTTGCGTAACGCAATCCTTGTCGGTGGAGACGGGTGCTCTGACGCGTAATGAACCGGTGGGTAACTCGTCCCTGTCTATGGGGAACAATTCAGCTGGTTCCTTGATGCCAGCATGTAGATCGGATGAGTTGGGCCGTGTTATCGGCATGTTCAAACCGTAGAGCTGAGATGATTTGATGGAATTGAGACATCTTGATAGCATCATTGACTTTTGCCCTGACGATCCCGGTGGATTCTGTTCACTTAGTCAGGCACAGGAGAGAATCCTGCTGCCAGCTTGTAAGTAAGGTTTGTTTCGGATACAGAATTGCAACGCTGCAAGCAAGTGGTAAACATGGATGATATCTCGCGAGCTCGTTTTCTTATTGCAACACGATAAATACCACTTTGAAGCTTTTGCGACCGTTGTATCGAGCCGTAGCCTTGTTGGAGTAGTGCGAGATTTACGTAGCACAGATCGTGTGCGACACATGGTTTCGGTTACCTTCGATTAATGTCCGAGAGCCCGAGACTTAGAGCGCCCCTGGCAGTAAAAATAGCAGACGCTAAACCTGATCTTGCCAAGGCCGCTGAGTCAGCTGGTATAGGGTAGTGTTCTAGAAATCACGATGAGGGGGAGACGACATCAAGTTCACAATGTACAGGAAATAATGCTGCCATGGAAATATCATTATGCTTTGTATTTACTCTGTCATATTCTATATGGCGTTATACTAAGTATTGGAGATTGTAACCATTTCTTGACGTTGAGTCTTTGTTGTCCTTCTTCCAGACACAGAACGTAACAACAAGTCATTTTATAACCAACTCACACCAACTCAATTAGAATAACTAGAATATTCTCAATAAGAGATGGAATTACATTATCCTCTTAATTATAACATAATGTAGCCAGTCTCTATTATTATCTGCTCAGAGCAGCACTAAGCCACAAGCCCAGCTCAACTCCAATACGTGCTCCCTGGTCAATCATGCTGAGATGACCAGCCTTATCGATAACGATGACCTCCTTCGCCTTGAGCGCGTTCCCCAATCTGTGCGCAACTTCCACCGGGAGCCACTTATCATCAGCTCCCCAGATAATCTTGATTGGTAGCTTCGGCCCAACCTCTCCATATCTCGCCTCCACTTCCTCCGTGGACCTGGAGTTGGCTTGGCACAGTTCGCGAATGAAGCCTCGTTTTCCACCTTCTCGCAGCCAAGGTTCTTTGAGCATCTGCATTGTCTCCTTTGGCAATTCGTAATATGCTGCATCGCTGATGTAGCTCTCTAAGATTCCCTCAAAAGCCGTATCGGGGAGTTGTTCAAAGAGCTGGGGATTCTCAGCGATGACTTTGAAGAGAGGTTGGCCAAATGGTCCAATCGCGACAACGTCGATGAGGCATAGGCTTGCATATGGCAAGCCATGGAGGAGATACCCTCGCAAACTGACAAGACCGGCATTATCATGGGCTACGACGTGAGCCTTTTCGTAAGTCCAGTCTGCTTGCCAGGATTTGAAGAGCGCAGCAAACACCTCTGCTTGTCGCGCGAGGTTACTGTCATACTCTTCAATCGCGTTTGAGCTGGTCTGTGTCGGATCTAACTTTTTCTCTGCAGGTGTGTCGCCGAACCCAGGTCTATCGAAGAGATACACGTGAAATTGGCGCGACAGGGAGAGGGCGAAAGGGACCCAGACGCGAGATGACCATGGAGTTCCATGAATAAATATGAGAGGGGGAGATTTGCGGTCACCCAATGAGCCCCATTTTACATCGTAGCTGTGTGTTGAAGTTTTGTAATGAAAACTTTGAGTCAAAGCTGTTGGGTCGTTTTGTGATGAGGTCATTGTGAGATCTGAAGTGAGTTTGAGTGTTGAAGTGGCAATGTGAAGGGAAACGTAACGTAAATTGAACAAGATTGAGAGGGAGAAATAAGAAAGAGTCAAACTTGATCAGAATGCCTTATTTATAGACAGCTGGTGGCCAATTTGATGTATCTAGAATATGATGACATATGAGTGAAATGGAGGGTGAGATAAGTGAGATGACGCCCCCGCGCCTTTGTTTTGACGACTCACTCCAAACACCGAAACCTGCCTCGAGGATGTTTGCAGCGAACGCTGTGAGTCAAACAGAAGCGAAAGCGGGAGGGATTGGCCCTAACCACTTGTGGAGTATTTATACAATGACAGTAGTCAATTTTGGTGTAAAATACAATGTCATTTGAGTGAGAAAGAGGCAACTTTAATGGGCTTTTTCAGCTTCTGCCTCCAGTCGCAGCTCAATGAATCGCGACGTCTCGGAGAAGTATCGCTTCGTGCCCTGAAGTTGCCAGAACCAACACGCTGCACCGAACAATTCCATGTCCGCCACGTATGATCTAAGACCAGTCTCTTCCTCATTGTCATCCTTGTACCCGACTTCAATCTCAATCCTCCTGCGCTTCACCTCTTGGGCATGTCTTTGAGACATTGCAGCGACTCGTCGCGCTGCCTCATGTAGACTGATGTTCTCCGTGCGCACCAGCACGGCGAGCAGATTATTCGTGTTCTCCAAAAACGTCTCCTTCTCATATGAGAAGATCTCGTTGAGCAACGAGCCAATTTTTTTTTTTTTTTCGCAATGTTGCTGCATCTGACCAATGCGTGGGACGCTGTTATGCTCTTCGGAGAGAAAAGTACCCATAACTAGCTCCACGAAGAGAACCGTGTAAATCATTCCCGAGTTCCGTAATTTGTGATCCGCGTATTCTTCAACGGTCATGTTCTTGGCCTCGCTGTAGATCAGAGTATGAGACTTGCCAAAGTCCTTCATGGCTGCGCAGAACTTGCCCAGCCATATCTCGAAGCGTTTCTCGCTAATCCGTCGACCGCGGATATGCATGCGCATGGAAAGCTCGTGGATAGCTCCCAAAAGAAACGGATCTGTCTCCAAGTCCGACATCATCTCGCGGCACTGTTTATAAGCAAGGGGATCCTGCATTATACGCGCAGCGCATATGATACCGTCTGCCAGCCGCCGTGGAGTGTCGCGTAGCTTCTGGAGGTCCCTGGCCAGACGCTGTCCCGTCGGAGTCGCCTGAATCGCTTTGAGAATGGCAGCGCTGTCGAAGATGTCGTCGTTGACAAATTGAACGGTCATGAAACCCGTGGCAAGAAAGATTCCTTCGTCGTCAGCGTTCGGGTAGAGATAGGCGCACATGGACGCCGTCTCGTTGACGATTGCCCTTGATGAGTTTCTCGGCGCCTAGTTGCTCGAGATGCGGATACAGCCCTTGTCGAACTTGCTCGATGACCCAATCTGCTCTTGGGTGGACTTTTTGCGGAGATGGTGGGTTGTACAATTGTGTCAAGGGAATCAGAGCTTGAGCAGAACCGCCGGATGGTAGACTTATGAGACGATCATGTTCTGCATGCTCCCTCGAAGTTGGACTTTCAACGGTTGCCATGTTAAATTACCTCTAGGCAAGGTATTATCTGGAGCTGTTGAGACTGTTTTATGTATTGAGAAGTTGAAATGCATTGACTCCAAGGAGGAACAGCAGATCTCTTTATACTGCACCAAAGAGGGGGTTCTAAGACATCAATCTAAGACATTAAGATAACCGACTTTCCATTGTATAGGATTGTATCAGGGATTAAGAAGGGCAATTAGTTTATCACTTATATATATAATATACAATGACGTATTATTAACTTCTATGTGAATGATTAAGGTTTTGTTTATATCCTCAACCTTTTACATTATTTAAGTGTTTGAACGTCTAATACGCAATTGAATCTAACGTCACGTCTGACAATCAGATTCACCGACAATGTGGCATGCATTAGCCGTACCGGAATGAGATACGTGGCACCTTTCACGTCCTCCTGATACGGATGATTGGCCTGGCAGTGAAAGAGAATTCCCGAACACCTTCTGCTTTTTCCTCGCCCTTCTGTAAAAGTTGCCCTTCTGTGGCATGGGATGAGGCGCCGCTTACCCACCCACTCGTGAAGGGTACAGTACCCTCTGGAGGACAAGATACGTCTGACGCGAGTATCCATCGTCACCATAATAAGTGAGATCTTTATGTCAGCCATTTTTTGACATTTTATTTATTTATTTAGAATGCTGCCAGGACGCGCAGGGGATCAGGAAGATCCAATTTATTAATATATAATGGCCACATCAATAGCCCAAATTCCCCGCTTGCTCCAAGGCATAAGTATAGCATTTTAGAGCGAAAGGGTGATGTAATGTAATTGTATTGCTATAATGCTAAAGAGCCTATCTCGCATCACACTAGCGAAAGGGTGAGATACGTAGATGAGCCAATCAATGAATGACCCCACGCCTTTGTTTTGACGCCTCATTCCAGGCACCAAAACCAGCTTCAATTGACTACTTGGGTAGGGCCTAGA
>NJCR01002312.1:0-12132 GCA_002234235.1 Fusarium hostae | reverse complement strand
CTTAACGAATTCGAATTAATAGCGGACTGGCACTACTTTTGGCGTTGCAGGGCTTGTAACTAGATTGCGAATTTCATATCGCGCAACACTCCGAGCTCACCTGGAAAGTCTGTAAGCTAGCGTCAAGGGCAACACCCTCCTCTTGTGTATGCCTTACCGCGGATCTTGTATATTCAAAAGGGCAGCTTTTCTCCTCCCAGCCTTTTAGAATCACGATGTCTAAGAATCACGCTAGGGAGAATGTCATGCAACTCCTATCAATATAACCAGGAATACTGATATGACCAGTACCTTATTCAGGATCTCATTCTTGGGCCTTGGCAGTGCAGCCAAGAAAGGCTGGAAAAGAGAGCTTACTTGTTCAGTGAAAAGCCAATACTACTCCAGGAAGTTCCCGATTAATGTAGAAGAAATGCGAGATATTTTCTTGTCTACATGATCGAGTAGGAGACCTTTACTTCTGCGCCTAACTAAGTTCCAAACACAGCCAATCTGGCAGAATTGTCATTTATTATCATTCAGTATGCCGGACGGTACATGTGATTCAAGAAGTGGGCTTAATGCATGTGTTCCACCAATAACGCACAGCTTACTCAATCAGGTATGCAAAGTGAATTGAAGAACCAACATGGACATATAGAGAAGTGGGACTTCGTTGCTCATAGCAAGAAAACCTCAATCACTATTCGGTATCTCTACGCAACCTGACTAAGCCCCACATTATAAAAGTGCCCAACATGATATCTCATAAGAATACCCCATTTCCTTGGGCCTCATCAATTTAGGAAGCAACCCTATCTATCTATCTATCCATACTAAGTTGAGAATGGGCTCTGATTATCAAACATAAGTAACGGACATATCTTCTCCCATTTAAGAATAATTCTTCAATTCCCTCATAGCTGCTGAGCAGCAACGCACCTTCGCCTGCCCAACCGGCCCCATCAGCTCCGCGGGAAAATGCGTCTGCTGTCGGCGGAAGATCTTCAGTTTGAAGAGTTCTTCGGTCGTGAGATCCCAAAATATGCGATACTGTCACATCGTTGGGAAAAAGATGAGCCATCCTATGCGGACATGAAAATTAAAATTATGCAGAGGAAGGCCTGGAGAACAGGTCAAGAGTCACCTTGGGCGAGTCAAATTTACCAAAAGATCTACCAGTTCAGTCTTGTGGCTTTACAGGCTGGATATAAATATATCTGGGTGGATACATGCTGCATCGACAAGTCCAGTAGCGCTGAACTTCAAGAGTCCATTAACTCGATGTACCAATGGTACATGGAATCAGGGGTTTGCTATGCGTACCTGTCAGATGTGTCTATCTCTACATCTCCAATTAATACGAGGCAAAGAGGGTCATTGTCATCGAGAGTGTGGATTGAATCGTTCCAGAACTCTCAATGGTTTACTCGTGGCTGGACGCTGCAGGAGCTCTTGGCTCCTAGAGACCTGGTATTCTTTGATAAAGATTGGAACAGGTGTGGCAATCGTGTTGAGCTTCAAGTTGCCATCCAAGCAGCCACAGGGATAGATGCAGCCAGCCTCATCAATGCTTCACTCAAAGATGGAACATTCCTGCGGTCCATTCGCATAGGAAGGATTTTTTCTTGGGCCGCTAGTCGACAGACTACTCGACGTGAGGATCGAGCATATTCACTCCTGGGACTATTCAACATCAATATGCCATTATTGTATGGCGAGAAAGATCGAGCATTTTATCGTCTACAAGAAGAAATAATCAAGGAGGGCGAAGATGCATCTCTGCTTGCCTGGGCCTATACAGAGGCTGACGACGGATTCGCACCGAACGGTTTAGCCAAATCCCCCTCGCAATTTCATAAATATCTGAATCTGATCACAAAGGACCTTTCTCGGGTACCCTATGTTGCGTTCAGTCCGAGAATTATAGCACGGGGATTACAGGCTACCTTGAGCATCAGAATGGATCCTTATGAGAAAAGGCTCGGATATGCTGTTTTGGCGCATGGGATAAACCGGAGATCCCTGGTTCTCCCTGTTCTCTTTTGTTCGCTGACGCTCGTAAGAACTTTGGTACAAAATGAGTGTGTTAGATTCTCGGATCCCGTTTTGGTTCCATCACGGTTTGTCAGCAAAGCTAAACCGAGATCCATTTGCTTCGTTCGTCACGTAGAGGCTACCCGCCTCTATGAGTCCGGTCATGGCCTGAGTCTCGGATCAGCAGTATGGAAGAGTTATACTACAACTTTCACTTATCCTGTTCAAACGCAAGCCGGGCGTCGCCATTTTCCTGCATTGTTTGGAAGATTCGCAGTACTTTCAGAACAAAGGGAAAAGGACCATACCTTCATTGTGGAGCTCACCGCTCGCACGAATCCCAGGCGAATATATGCTGTTATAGTTAATTACCGCTCTTGCGGCACACACATAGCAGCTGATATGACTGTCAAAGTTGTCCGATGCAAATGGCACATTAATCTAGCATATGCCACAAATCTTGCGCAGCGAAGAGATAACCGTGAGTCATGCAAGCTCCCAGACCAATACGGCGATGCTATTTCAACAGCAGAGATTATTTCTATTTCTCATGCTACCAGCTTATGGGTCAGCGAGGCTGAGAATGACTTGGACAAAGCAATTTCGCGTCCTCGCAAGGATGTCGAGGTCAGAACACTCGGAATTGTCAAGGAAGGATCCTTTCTTAGACGTATGTAGAAGCCCTTTGGAATCATCGTGTTTAAGGCGCGGATGGGGATGATTTTGCAAGTTCAGTCTCGTTGCACGACTTGACTCTGAAAACGGTATCAAAGAGTTCCATGACGTTGCAGGCAATCGCCATAGTGCCCGATAAATGAGGCACCATATTATGCAGCCTGCTGAGTAAGATTTTGGTGCCCAATGTAATATAGTTCGTATCTCGAGTCAATTAAAACTGTTCCTCGTTTTTTATCGAATTGTCGCCCCAAATATTCAAGTCCAAATCCGACAGTTTCAGGAAGGAAAGCGGGGTTAAAGACAGTGGTCGGCCTCCTGCAGGTAATGACGCAGCCCAGTCTCAAGCATGATTAAAAACCAGAGACTCGCCTTTTCACAGCAGATTTCACATTTAGATCTATAATCCACTTGATAAATTTCCAACAAAGATATTGGTAAAAGACTCCGACCGAAATTCAGCTTCGTTGATTTTATATAGGTTGGTATTACCTTCACCGTTGCTGTGACAAGAGGCTCGCGTACAAACACAGTGAGAATGGCTCCTAGTGTCTCGAACGCCGAGCTAGCTACCTTGCAGGGAAGCCTTCAAAAGATTCCCTCAAGCAAAAGGCCATCAACTTATATATTTGATTCGCATGGGGACACGACACTGACTCTCAATACATATAAGTCTCAACCTTTCAACTGGGAAGCCGAAACGATCTGGGTCGGGCATCAAAGACCTTCAAAGAAGAAGTTGAAAAAGAAGAAGAGAGAGAAGGGGGGGAAGAAAAAATCCCTCGCTTCACTACCTCCGCCTCCAGCATCGGCTCTGCCGGAGTCTCCTGTGCCAATCTCATTGTCCGTTAGACAGGCTTTCGACTCATTCTCTAGCATAACTTACAGTCGTCCGGAATTTTCTGACGACGAAACAACAGAGCCAGGGTCTGCTGGCGTTGGAAAGAATGTCGACAGCCCAAGTCTTCAAATACAGGATTGGGATTATGGAGAAAGATCTGGAGCCCTGCCTGATCAGGTAGAAATTCGAATGCTAGTCTCAGGACAGCACCTGGCACTAGCTTCATCCTACTTTGGAAAGATGTTTGCGGGTCCTTTCACAGAGGCAGAGAAAGATCATTCAGGACTTCGTCAAGTACAAGCCAGCGACTGGGACCCGGAAGCGTTTAATATTATACTAACTATCATACACGGCTATCATCGAGATGTGCCAAAGTTAGTCAACCTCGAATTGCTTGCAAAGCTAGCCATTATTGTGGACTACTATGAGTGCCATGAGAGTATAGAGTTATACGTCGACATTTGGCTAGAGAATTTGAAGTCGGAAATACCCACGGTCTACGGACGAGACTGCATTCTCTACATGCTCATATCCTGGGTTTTTACACGGTCAGATATTTTCCAAAAGATGATTCGACTTGCATCAAGACACAGTGGGAAGTTGATTGAGTGCGAGGGCCTCCCCCTTCCTACTGAAATTCTTGGTAAGCTTGATTAAGCCCGTGATACTATAGCTTTTGCTAAGTCAGGACGCAGAGGAGATTGATCAAGCACGTCAGGACTCTCTGGATGATATGTTCTCTGCGATTTACGACCTTCTCGACCGTCTGTTAGAAGAAACGGAGTGTTCTTATGAGTGCTCGTCTATGTCCTTGGGTGTTTTGACGAAGGAGCTAAGTAAACGTGGTATTCTGAGCCCACGGATTGCGCAACCATTCTGTGGGTGGAGCGTTAATGGTGCTCAGAACATGATCAAGGGTCTCAGGAGACCCGAGTGGTATGATCACAGGTATGGTCCCACACATTCCTGCACGATCCAGCAGAAATTATCCCCGGTTCTAGATGAGGTGGAAACGAGCTGCATGTTTTCATCCTGCAGGATTTCTGGTTTGTAAACAGTGAGAAGTGTCGCCAGAACGGTTTGAAGGCTTGTTTTATAATCTGGTTATTTCTGCTATATAATATACAATCTTTTTAACCTTATTTAACAACATTTCTTCAATTGTCAGATACCTTAATTGGGACACCACGCCAGTGATAGCCGCCTTTTGCCAAGGGGCAAACTGCTTTTAAACTAGTCATGGTGTTACTAAAGAAAAGTGCCGCCAGCTGCTTTTTGTCAAAACCTTCTCCAGTATTTACAGACGCATATAACCATTCAAGACGTTCTACAAATAGTCGTGAGAATCCTTCATTCCAAATCAGAGATAATAGCAGATCTTTTCTATTAGTAAATGCCAGAGCCTTCACGTAAGGCTTTGCTGTAGAACAGATTGATTGAATCGCAGAACTGACTTTTGGCTCCGGATCATAGTAATGCCCCGTAACGAAGTCAACGGCCGCTTTTCCGTTCATCTCGAAGAGTACATACTGCGGGAGGAAGGATGTTGGCGAAGAAGTGAGTTGATTCGCCCAACCAATTGTTATGGAGTCGTTTCCAAACAATTCGACTCGGATAACAACTGGGAACCTTGACTACAAACTAGCACCGGCTTTAAGGAACATTTGAATGACGTCGGAAAACAGTGGTCTCAAATCCGATCTTGATGTACCTGGAAAGAAGATGCAAGGCTTGTCCAGAAGGGTGATGAGAAAATTGAACCATGGACTAGCTATGAGCCGATTCCCTGTCGTCGTAGGAGTGTTGACTGCATTCCAGTTCGGGCTATAACCATTTACCAGGATGCGTTCTATAAGTCGTATTTCCGTCGATTTGAACGATGAAAAATTGCAGAGATTGAAGAACTGGCAGTATATGCTCTCTTCTTTGCTGATTTCATATTTCTGTAACAAATAATGGAAATGCTGGATGTCTCCACCGGCGGCCACATGCAATGGATATTGACCTTTGATACGTCGTAGTTGTAGGTCAGGATATTTCTGTAGTATAGGATGCACATGTCCGCGGAGGCGACAGACTCGTGCCAGTTCAAAGAATGTATATTACAATAGGTTTGAAACTTGGCTAATTGCATTTAGCGTGGTTGAAAGTGGATAGCTATTGGCGAGTTATCATGGCCTAAGTTGGTCCGGTCCATGCATTCCATATCTTGACTGTCTTATCGTCTGACCACGATGCGACACGCTAGCCATCGGGTGAGAAGGCCACCGATAAAACCCTACAGGACTCCTCGAGAGCCCTGACTTGTTGCTGAAGCTACTTCTTGTTGAGTTTGGTGGAAGAAATCCGTCAGGCCCAAGCGCGATGGATTCATCGGGAGCCTTCCACGCAAGACCTAGAGAATCACACACTTGGACATAATCGCTGTACGATGATAAATAAAGTTGCCCAGCAAAAACATTGAGTTGCGTGATAAGGTCTCGCGGGATAGTGTCATGGTTTCTTTGGGAATAGTGAAGAGGTTGAGATGATCAAGTGACTCAAACCCAAGGTTCACCCTAGAGGAGTAGAGCCGCAGGGTGACATGCCGAAACGTCTCGATATCCGGTAGAAGATATTGGGCCTCGTACGGGCTGATAACCAGAAGGCGGTTATTAGCAATCTCTCTCTCGTTTGTCAATGCCCATTACACGGACCGTTGGAACAAGTCAGCGTAGTTGTTTAATCCGAAAGATCCCTTGACAGTACTTGCGAAGTCCTGTGTCGCCCAGACATGGTTCCGGAACTCGCTTACATCGAAATTCTTTGCTGCCAAAGTGTGTTCGAGGGCCATAAAGGCGGGCTTGAATGCGCTCGAGGACTGTGAAAACACGCCATTGAGGACAAAGCTGCGCACGTCTTCATGTAAATGGTGTATCTCTGGCTCTGCTGGGAGCGGCCTCTCCACTTGTCTTTCGTGTTCGGTCTCGGGTGAGAGTTCCCGCTCCTGCTCCTCCTGTAGTGACGAGGTACGCAGTTCTGTCAGGCCGAATTCTTGGCAACGTTTCCAAAACTCCGCAGCAGTACAGGGCTCAATGCGGTCGAGAAATGAAGAAATGTTAGGGTGGGCTTGTTGTGGATGGTACCGTTGGCCAAGAGACTGCGCCTCATCCTCCTCGAACTGTCCAGCGCACTCAGATCTGCTCTTACAGTCACTGCAAGCCTCCATCTCATCTCACAAGCTACGTTGCTGACAGAAATGAACACCTTGAGTGAACCATAATGGCAATTCTCGCCGCATGTTCTGGCAAGTTTCCTTGATGGCCCAACAAAGAACATCGGCTACTGTAATGTTATAGGATCCTGATGATTCCTGGCCCAGTAGTTGTAGGATCTTTTGCTCAATCTCTCTTGGAATGCAGAAAATCACAGTCTGCCCTTTTCCAAGCTTTCGCATCCTCATGCATGCTATGAGGAACCTTAGAACCAGAAAGAAAAAGAAAAAAAAAAGAAAAAGAAAAGCCGTAGCTTGATGGGCAGGATGAAACGTACCTTGTACAAGTCTATCCTTCGTTAAATTGCACCCAAGGTAACCGCAGCTCGGTAGTTGGCGGGGAGCCTCAGATCTGTGCCTCTAGTATGGGCTTCGTCGAGGAAGACGAGATACTGATCCAGCTGATTCGCGAAAGGCGAGGTTTGAAGTTCTTCAACCTTTCCTGATCGATCGAGTACTATAATCTCATCAGAGTCATTGAAGAATATGACAGCCTGTGTGTGTTCTTCACCTTCGCAGCACTTGAGCCATTCTTTGGAAAACTCCAAGTTGGTAAACTCGATGACTTGGGCACCAACATCAAGGATAACGCGTGTATTTGGGTCCATACTTATGACCATGTCTAGGAGAGATTTGCTGTTGAGTGCCGCCCCTCTCACCTCAGGTCTCACCGTTGCAATGACGTTCTCAGGCTGCAGTAGATACTCAAGCACCAATGCATTGGTGTGCTTCTGCTCAGGAATATCAAGCTGCTTCATGTCCAATGGAAGCACATACCGAGAGTCATTAGTACCGCTAAAGCCTGTTGTCGGATTCTGCTTCTGCTTGCCCAGATCCCAGCCAGAGGCAGACAATTTCTGAGGGAACTCTCTGGACTCCTTCGCAAATACTATTCGGCAGAGGTAGTAGTCAATGGCTGCTTTGGAGTATTTGATGCAAGGAAAAACCTCAGACACGCATTGGGCGTGATCCTTGAGATTTACCCCTTGGATGTGTTTAAAGGCATCTGGTATTGTTGGGATCGCCTTCACCCACATCTGGTATTCCAAGTCTGCATTGTCTGATCGAATGAGTAGGCCAAAAGCAGTAAAAAGAGCCTCGTCGTCTAGCCCACCATAATAGTATGTTAGACAAGTAAGAACGATCACAACGTCAGGATGGCTAAACTCTGATCGAGGCGTCGGGTTATCCTTGGCCCTGAATGGTACTGCAAGCTTGGTCGTTTTCTCCCTGTTTGGATCGAGACCATAGTTGACCCTCCACCGTTTCTGGGCAAATACAAAAGAAAGTATTCCAGACGCAAAGAGTCCTCGAAGAAGCAGGACGTGGTTGATGGTGCTTTCGTGCCAGAAGGGGCTTTTCTCAACTGCCTCGATCTCCTTACCTGACATGTCCCACTGAGTAATGTAGCGACGGACTGCGTTCCTGACGGTTGGATGTTGATGTGCGATAGGGAACCCATCCATTCCTGTCTCGCATATGAAAGTTACCACGCGGTCGAAAATTACCTTGTCTGCATCAGGACGAAGAATCCGGACCTTGGGAACTCGGCCATCGTGTTGATCGTCATAATCCAGCGATTGCGGTAAATCTCGCTTTACTTCGGCAGAGAATCGTGCAATCAAGCCGAGAATTTCTTGTATGACTCTCCATCGGTCTGGACTATGGTCGATTGGTCGCTGTTGTCCAACAGTGTATATAAGTTCGAACTTGACACTAAAATTCTCGTCACTCTCATCTACTATATCCCCGGAGGATGTATCGAAGAATTTCCGGACCTCCATCATCTTCTCGGCAACGCTAGGTTTGTTGTTGAGTTGGCATTCCAGCTCCATTAACTGAAAAGATAATAGGTGCTCCGGTTGAACGAGTAGGACGCCTCCCTCTTGCATGCATTCGCTTATAAGTTGGTGAATGGCCTCTGCTCGAGATTCATTCATTCGGATATCCCTAGAGAATGGCAACTGATAGACTGGGCGATCAAGCAGACCAGATAACTTGGAGGTCAACATCTGGTGTAGTTGCTTAGCTTGTGGCTTGGCCACGATGACGCGAATCAGTTTTGAGCCATCTCCAAGAACAGCTGCAACGCTGGGAACGATGACAGAAGACTTTCCTTCTCCCATATTCAACTGCATCACGGAGTTCTTATTGTCTGGTGGTTGTATCATCTGCTGAGCAATCTGTTGCTGCACGTCCCGGATTAGGATCTCACTCTCACATTCTAGCAGCAACCATTCTGGATGTTCGCGAGGGTTCCAGTTTTTGTGGCCAGTACTCTCAAGTTCACGAAGGAGATCCACGTGGTCATTCTGGAATTGTATCAAACGCTTAGCTTGTTGAAGGGCAGTAATCACCTGTCCATATTCGATAATAGCATCCTGCCAAGCACTTGGGAGCTGAGGCCATCGCGAGCTTCTCAGTTGTTGCAGGAAGAAGATGGGCGAAATACGAGGTCTGAAACCTGTATCTTCAACTATACGTTGGATAGCTCCCGGAAGGTCTTCAAGATCCTGATTTACGGCGTCTAATAGCGACCTGTATATCGACTCGACACGTCCCTTGCATTGTTTCAGATGTTTCTGAAAGAGATCTGCACACATTGAGACTCGATCCCTGTTCAACTCATGGCCAGCATGACCTTTCAGGCTAGCAAGGCTTTGCCGCAGCTCCGGCAGGTAATGGTGCTCGTAATATAACTTGGTCTTGCGATCCAGAAAGACCAGAGCAGCAGGCAGCCTTGCAGTTGCACCTGGATTGGTCCATGTTGCTCGATGAAGGCCCTCGAGCAAGGAGTCTGAAACTAGCGTTGGAGATGGTGGGACGTGATGGAAAAGATCATCGAAGGAGACAAATCCTGGGGACCGACTCGTTAGTTGAAAGTCTGGCGACGCAGAAGGAGGCTCGGTGATGATACCATCCACAGGTACCTCTCCCAACCCTTTAACTAACTTCGAAAGATAGGCCGCGAACTGTCGGTTGCTATACCACTCTGTCCATTCTTTCATTACAGATCCCATTGCCTTTGACACATTGATTTACGCAGTGACACATCCGTCCGAAGATGCTCGGGGGCGATTACAAGGCCACTGTCGAGCAAGCTCGTCCTTGAAAAGTTCGGCTGCTTTGTCTCCGACCGGTATTCACGATGGCGTCGGTTCCAAGTCTCTTGCCCTGACTCGCCTAAGCGAGGTCCCAGACGTGCTGCCGGAGTTTGTTCGTAGTGGAAAATAGCTCTTCCGGCAATGTTGTCGAGCTCGATCGCTTTCATTTTACGGCCGAGTGATAGATTATACTGGCCATCGGATGGCAAGGGAATGTTGGATACCGACTCGGACAGGGCGAGAAGCAGGAGTGCCTGAGTGACCTGGTGGTTAGATTCGGCAAAGTACGCAACCGTCGCTATCCAAACCATCAGTTCGAACTTGTTGAGCCAGATCTGATTGCACTGAAATGCGTGATGCAGCCGACACCAGTAGGACGAGAGAAAAGTCTTTGGATTCCTGAGCCACTTCGAGTCGTACAACATATCCTCTTTTGGAGGAATTGCCCTATCGGATACTGTACTCTCATAGCTAAGGAGGGCGTATAAGTGTTGGGCAAAATCTGCAAAAGAGACTCTGAGAAAGTCAGAAGCTTGTTATAGGCCCGGAATGCCATTTCAGCTCCGAAGAGAAATTCCGGTGAATCTGTGGACCAGGCCTAAAACCTCAAGTAGTTGATCTCCACGGATGGTTATTCACTTGGCTTTGGCTGAAGTTGGGTCAAGACTATGGCTGCGGGCCCTGACTCTGGCTCCGGACAAGGGTCGAGCCCGTGATGGAACGTCCACGACATCACCCCGAGCTGGGGCGCTAGGCTGTCTAAGGGAAGTTGTCTTAGGGCTGTTGGGTATGTTGACGCGCGTTCTGTATGTGGCTTGGGTTGGTAGTTTTGGAAATACCGAGGAGTAGGCTTTGGTGTAAGTATGATTAAAACTATCAGGATTATGGATACCTTGATCATGTTTAAATTAATTTGCGGGACATTTACCTGCCATCATTGAGACATTTGTTGATGACGATTGACTGACGTATCGATAGAGGATCAGAAGAGAAAATGCCATGTAATATTGATCAGTATTGGTCAGAATTCCATGACAGCCTCCCTTGTGTCAGATTGGCATGCCACCCCGCTTTTGCTGGCATCGATTTAATCTTGTTTTTCGACCAAATACGGACAAGAATGAGTTTTAGCCTCAGCTCTTATGTCCCTGGTAATGTCCCCCTTGGAGGATCCCTGCTCCATCTTGTTCAATAGGATGATCAACCGTGTCCTGTTAACCTCAACTTGTGTAGCATCGGACACAAGCAGCTGAAATCGCCAATCTGTCAGGTTCAGTTATCCAATTCAAAATTTTCCGTCGTGGCCAAAATCGTGGCAAAAGTATCAGAAAATCGCAGAATTTGGCTTTCTAGATCCTTGTTCGGCTGAATCAAGAATGACAAAGCACTCCATATTGTCTTCAGCCATGAGTGAGGGGAATTGCTTATTTTGTGTCTCAGCGTCCATGCTACAAGGGTCGAATTAAAGTTTACTAACCATTAACGTAAAGATCCTTGACTGAAGAGAGGATTTATCAACATTGGTAAGCACTCGATAACCGACAGCCTCGAATAGCTTGGAAAAACTGCCATGTGCACGGCCTACGTAGTTTGGCCTTGGCACTCAATATCCTTGATGGATCGTCAGTGGGGCGCAGATCATTGCGGCACACAACTTACCTCAATCATGCCCAGCAGCATCAGGGATGCCAATGTTTCATCTTTCAGGGGCCGCCTTGATACAGACGGTTCTCTGTTGACTGTTTTCAGAGCAGCACCGTAGTGGTATCATGCAGTGACACCGAGCGTTGACGACTTGTAGTGTCGACAAAATGGCATGTGGGCTTTGGCCAGGAGGGCCCCGCATGTGCATGAAGTTAGAGTTCCTATACAGGCCCTCGAGGAAATCGTTGTGGCCTCTAGTAACGCCTGGCGCCGGGAAGATACAGTACTCGTGCAGAGAATACGCGATAGACTCATCCTCGAACAAGGGTTAGGGATGTAGGTGCCGACAAATCCCTGAGCCACTGGGCCTCGCGTTTCATAGCCGAGCCCCATGTTCACGACGGGGGTCTTGGCGGAAAATCTGCCGGGCTCACAACGAACAAGGCTGTGGCCAGGCGCTCCATGGAACCGGAATGCTAGTGGGCGATCATAGCCAGGACATGGAGCCTTGTAGAGCTCGCAGCGTCGACATCCCGGGTGTCTGCTATCGCACTGGTCGTTCTCGTCTCAGTGGAGCATGTGTTGAATGTTGGAGGGTT
>NJCR01002309.1:0-15332 GCA_002234235.1 Fusarium hostae | reverse complement strand
TAAGCTTTACAATCTTTAAGATGTAAATAAAATACTAAGCTGACGCCAGAGGGCAAAAAGGACTAAACTATAGAAAGGAGGGGTAATAACTATATAGGATGCATTATAAGTAATTAATCAGATAGATATTAATATGCAGATAGTGGCTAAATTATTAAGAAGTAGTGGTCAAGGAAGGTTAGTTAGACTGAATGTTCGACGCTATGGTGTATGCAGTAAGGGCAGTCATAATATAAGAACTTGTCAGGTAGTTCTTGAGTCATCTGGAGAGGAGTTTAGTGAGTAAAAGCCAGCATTTTGAACCTATAGCTCGAAAGCTTAAGCTGTAGGTTGAAAAGGTTGAGGAAAGTGGGTCACTCGCTTATCTAGGTCACTCGCTTATTAACCACGTTAATATAAAAAAGAAAAATTAATTAAAAAAAATATTAAAGATAAAAAAAGTATAGTAAAAATACTTAAAAAGAGATATTAATTATATCTATATAGGCAGTTATTTATCTTATTTAATTTATAAAGGCTATTAATAAGAGTAGCCTTAACTCTTTAAAAAAAGAAAAGTAAAAGAAGGCTATCTTAAGCCTATATTAGGAAATCAGGGATGCCAGAAGACTAGGTATGGTTATAAAGTATATAATATAGCGATTTATAATAATGCTGACTGTTAGTACCTCTACTATATGCCAAGTTAGGTGTAGGTGGAATGTACTGATTGTCGCGATCATTTTGATTGGCCCCTGACCCCAGTCGTGACCTCTTTGATGCCTTGTGCCACCAAAAGAGATACTTGGTTGAGACTTGTTTTTAAGTGATTGGCAGATGCTTAGGCCTTTAAATCTAGGGAGTCTACCAAGTCTACCTGTATTGTTAATTTACTTCACCAAGTTCAAGCTTTATGTGTTGTACATAACAGTGGATGGAAGTTTCGGCGGAAAGTAGTGGCAATAGTGGACTTGGACCGAAATAGTCAACCTATTTGTAAGCCCATCTATTGCTCTCTTTGTACAAGCAAAACAATAGGTTCTTGGTGTAACTCAAGCATTGAAGACACTATGATTATCATGATACAGTGAGCGTTCGTTGACAATGCCCCGGACCAAGCCAGCTGGGCTGGGTAAAGTGTATATACAACATTAAAGCCAAGTATTTATCAGTTACTTCAGGAAATAACTACTGGGAAAACAGGCATTCACAGGAGATTGAAGCTTGGAAGTTGAAGACTAGATTTTAAATATTGCTAGGAACATCCTTCAGCCAGCTACTGAACTGCCACATACCGAAACAGATGCGCGCAGAAACGAGCATGTCCCAATGTGGAATTACAGTATCTATTTCTATGAGGAAATATAGCCAAGATTAAAATAACTTATATAAAATTATGAGTTCTTAGGATTAGTATAACAAGAATCAACTTGATTTTGGGCCTAAACTTACCATAAGATACAGGTCCTACATTTTATCTAAAGCTGAGGACCTCCTATTCACATCCACATCCCTTATCCACTAATAACGTATCATTTACATGATTTGCGGCTCACCTCGGGTTTAACATCCCCGGCACATCTCCCCACACAACAAAAGCACAAGCGGTTACTTCTTACCCAATTTGCATATGCGCAGGACAGAACGGAGCATGTTCAATGGATATCGGCATGAAGTGCGACGCAAGATTGATCACGTTGACAAGAGTTCTCGGGAGAGGCCGGGATGTCGGTACCGGCTCCGGACGCCCGTTGGCTCCACTTCCGGCTTAGACACAAACAACATCTCGTTCACGACAGTTGTAATCTGAGAATAGTTAAGGAATCAGACATCCTTGATTAATAGTCACATTGAAAGTTTGATGGTCGAACATTTAGCTTGAATTGGCGTTCAACTTAGAACATGGGTTAAAAGAAGCCATAGCATTTGAGAAAGTCTGCTAGGCGAGAGTCACCTTCAGCTCCATATTGCTTGTGACAGCGACGGTTCTCGTAAGAATGAAGTCAATTGGTGACTGAATAGCGTCATATGGAGAAGAGACAGAATTTCTTGAGGCTCTGGGCCCCCAATATCCGTCTGGGGTACGGGTGCTCCATACTCTCCATATGGAGCTCGGGACAGCCTCCAACCCCCGGGATAGCTTCTCACGAGCTTCACAAGTCAGGAGCTAAACTCGGCAGTGTGGTGTCAGCCGTCTTTAATACACGCCCCTGCAACTTGGAATAATTGCTTGTTGCAGACGGACAACCTCCGGAGGTCCCCATGCTTCAGCGGTACCCTCACCAGGGGACAGGAAGAAAACTTAAGACCTGTATCCGAAGGGATAAAAATACTTAGACAGGTTTAGGATAACTTAGGCAACTTTAGGATAAACTTAGGAATCCTTTTGATCCGTTTATTTTAGCACCTTGAATACATGTCTTTAGTCTTTTGGCTCCTCTAGGACTCAGTCCCAGACCGTCGGTGAGTTATAGGGAACGGCCTCGGTATCGACGACAATTCTGCACCTCGGGCAGAATTTAGATCTTACATCAACATCAGACACAAAAGTATTGAGAAGATAGTGTAGAGAATGCAGCGGTTTCTTACGTTTGCTCGGTGTTAGGAGTTTATTATGGTAACACAACGGGAATGGTTGAGGTAGGTAGTAGATAGGCCATGCACGTGACCTCAACGTTGATTTCCCGTTCGGCGTGTTGAATTTGAGTGCGAGGGACAGCCATCAACCTCAACGCAACGACAGGTCGCTCCATCTCCGAATTCCACGAGACGTCGCCCATACAAATCCTTCGAAATGGCTGCTCTGATCAAGGCTGCGAACGCCAAAATCCGGTCAAACCCGGTGACTGACTATGTCTGCTCGACCCGTACGTCTTTCGAATATCCTGTCATGTTTTTTGCATGAGCTCCGATTCGTCTCCGAAGCGCAATTTTGTGATATTGCAACTCAACAAGCAACACCACGGCTACAATACATATAGAAGCACGTTTTAAGCATAGAAAAGATGCAAAAAAAATGTTGTTCTTCTGGAATATGTCAATTGGGCTGTTGGAGGGTCTGTTGATGTGCAATGCGTGTTTTGGAGCACGGCAGCTTCGGGGTAATCAACGTGTCGAGAATTAGACTGACTCTTGATATTCGCAGACTTTTGGGGCCCTGTCTCCAACTTTGGTATCCCTCTCGCAGCCATCATGGACACACAGAAGAGCCCTGAATTGTATGGTAGACCAGTAATGTGCTGTCACGAACCATAACTGACTTTGCCTTTACTAGGATCTCGGGACAGATGACTGGTGCTCTGATCATTTACGCCGGTACTTTCATGCGATACTCCCTGGCTGTCACACCCAAGAACTACCTCCTCTTTGCCTGCCACTTTGTCAACGCTGGTGCCCAGCTCACCCAAGGATACCGATACCTCAACTACCATTACTGGGGCGGAAAGGAGAATATGCCCAAGGAGCAGCTGGCACAGGCGGCCGAGGCTGCCAAGGGAAAGGTTGAGAAGGCCACGGAGAAGGTTCAGAACGCTGTCAGCAAATAAAGAGGTTACCAGACCGACGGTCACTGGAAGGGATCGGGGTGTCGGGCTGCATGCCGTCCATAATAGGAGTGTCCCCGGGTTGTTCCTCGGGATTCGGAGAGTGGCAGCACACAGCTACCGCACAACAACGTTGTAACTTTACAAGAATTTGTCCCCTCGAACATCTAGAATCGCAGTTGGGGTATCTGCAGTACTCGTGCCTGAAGAGGTGCTACGAGAAGATCGTGTTGTGGGGGTCCTTAGGTCAATGAACATGGTTAGAGTAAAGAAACCAAGCCTTCAAATGCCACATCGAAATGTTACGAGCGAGTGATGAGGAGGAGTGCTCCCCCCACAAAACAGAGATATACTGAATTCCCCGGAAGGGCTTCCGATGCTTATTTTTGATAGAATAACAAATCGGTATGAGATATGGCATTTCTAGACATGTTAAGAGCATGCTAGTGTTTCGTTCTTATCAATCTCATATACTTATGTAACAAGGCTTGTTGACGTTTTCATTGCTGATGTCTCAACATTCTGCTTCATAGAAACAAGACGTATTTTGTTGCAATAACGGTGCATGCACCCTTGCATCTGTGAATCAGATCCATGAAAGCAAGGTACGTAACTCCCTCGAAGACAAGATACAAACATAGATCTGAACTGGGGGTGGACCCCTTGGTTCCCGAATCTTGCATAGAAGTTCCCGACTATTCTCGTGCCTGTGCCTGGCCTTCCCCCACCGGGTTCCCGAAGGGACGGAATAAGGTCAAGGTGAAAGAGAAACCGGGGGTAACTGACTAGCTGCCATTGATCAGCAAATGCAAGGTCAGTGTGCCTACCCCAGCCTTTGCCTAGGCGGATCTGGTGATGTTCTGGTCGGCTTCTGTCCGTGAACGTGGGGATAAACCTTCTCTGTGATTTTGGATCCTCGGTGAACGACCTGCAACGCTGGCAACACTTGCGGTTATTACCCAACCATTACCGTATCCGAGTATTGCCATTGCTAGCCGCCTGTCGGGTATGGAATGGCATCATTTCGAGCCCCTTGTGAGGATCCCACATGATCTGTATAATCTGCAGCGCTTCACGACCAGGTGTGATGCGTGAGGATGGAGCTCGATTTCAGAAGCTGGTCTCTTACTGAATGGGATTGCTGAGCGTTGAGAAATAATGGGCAAGCTGAAATACCCCTGGTTTTTTTCACATTTGCCACTTGAACGAGAAGTAATTGGTCGCACAGAATCGTGATATCAAGAAGCCCTTAGTCTACAGGTTTGCTATGTAATGCTCGAGTGGAAGCATCCATAGATTGATCATCCGCTATCATAGGCTCCGGATTTGACCCCAACTGCCTGTTCCAGCCCGGCATTTGTGAGGGGAAAACGCCGGTGCTTCAACCATTTCGGTCAACCAAAATTTTGGATACACACCATGCACCAGTTGGTTGAATTCGAACAGAGAATGCCTTCCTATTCGGTTTTGTTCAGCCCTACCCCAATTCCCTTGCTCGACTTGATTTCAACCTTTTTGCCAAATTTTCTTAAACAAGTTATTCGGAGGGGTACACCGAAGGCCGAGGTCGGACCTAGCTCGCTTTCTTCACCTAGGTACCTGGTAGAGAACAGCTGGGCATTCACACCTGGCGACTCATATCCAATCTGGGCTGGATAAAAACTGTCCGTCTGACAAGAAAAAGAATTTGTAAGTGGTATTCACCACCAGTGGAGGCTCACGTTCTGCAGAGTGGCAGCATAGAGTCACAAAATCCAACATATTGAGCAAAGAGCGGCCAAATGCGCACCAATGAAAGCGCTATTTTAGTCAACAAATGCAATGCGCCGGTCTTCATCCACCGAGAGAGTGGTTAGGCAGGCCATGCCGCTATCATGCTTGATGGTGCACGAAGAAGATGGAAGACCCTTGGACAGTTACATGCCGACTGATTAACTTCCATTATAAGTGGTGATCAAAAGTTTCAGAAAAGTCTTTACAAAGTTTAAGGTGAGGAACGATAAAGCTTATACCTGAATTGCATAGACCTTTTCTAAAGAAGGGATTTCGACTCCTCATTTTTCATGCCCCAAGGAGCTGGGATAGTGTGGGCTTTGGCTGGTTCGATCTCATCTAAAACTAAGGTTCCGCCGGTCTTTGACCTCCGTGGGGGTGGAATGTAGTGGGAATAAACACATGATGCAGACAAGAAATTAACTCTGAGAAGAAATGGATCAAATAAGGGCTGGGGCGTTTTCTTCAAACAAAGTACGTACGAGGATATGTAACAATATCGGGGCGTGATCGTCATTCCTGGTTGACAGAGGTTCACGGTCTGTAAGTCTGTGCAACTGGATGTGACCTATCACGATAAGTGAACTGACAAACTGGTTGTCGACTGTCCCCAGTCACCTTTCTATTGGGTGACTGTGGTTTCAAGCGATGTTCTCATAGCAGAATAATACGACTCTTGCAAAACGGATATCGTATACAGCCTAAAAAGAAGACAGGATCAAACGGCGAGCGGTGGGTAGCATAAATGCTTCAAAACACCTGGGATGGCGATACGGTGATACCCCACATGCGTCTGTGGTGCTGGGGGCGCCCAGTGGACTCGAGCCTGGTTTGAAGTTCGGGGATTGCACGAGCTTCAGATTGAGATTCAAGCTTGGACAACAAAAGCAGTCAGGGTCCAATCAATGGTGGGGGTCAGGTAGATCTCTTTTGGTTAAGGTGTGCGGTATTACGGTGGACAGAGAGTGGCTGTGGTACCAATGACTTCAATCCCGAGATACTGCGGAAAATGCGATGCAGCAAGAGGGGAGGCTTCTGCGGCTCTGGCTGTTACAGCCATCAAGGCAGGGATCCAGGTTAAATTTACCAGATTGTACTACACATCGTTCAGAACCGACAACATCCTCGGCATTATGGAAGGCCCAGTATGATGCCAACGTGGATCCTCTGACTGGACTTCCCTTGGTCCATGGCATGGCAACCCATGGGCAAGGCGAGCAGATTGCTCGCTCCTACGCCAGCATCAGGCGGGTGGGACAATAAAACCCTTGAGGAAAGGTTGCGGTGCGGCAACCTCTAGAGGTTAGAATAAAAACCCCTAGAGGTAAGGTGCGCGCTGGTCGGTGTACGTGGACGAAACACAAGGAAGCACAAAGCACCTTTAGGCCGGATTGTTGAGAGGAAGACTTTTCTTTTGCCGAGAGGTTGAGTCTGGTAAGGTGTGTGAGAGCGGAAATCGATGATCGGCGGGTGTTGAGATTATGTGAAAGCTCGAGAGATGATTATCGAGATATAGGCAGATAGCTAGAGCTGATAGTAAAGCCCCAAGCTCGAGCCAAATAATACCCTCAAGTCATGGAGGGGAGACCAGTCACTATCAGAGAGCGTTGATTGGCCAATGGCTTTCGTTGAACAAAGATGTGTCGGCGGAATGAGTTGCGTCAACTCACTTTTTCTTTCTCCCTGTTCGTTGCAAACAGGACCGAGAAAACTGGTCGCTGTCAAAGCTCATCAGCTACAGTTCGTGGATTGTCAATCGTCGTGTTTCGAAGCACCGGCACTTGACCAGCCGGGTGCCCTTGGCCATCTGATAGGCGCTCCTCTGAGTATCTCCATGGCTACATGAGGGAGAGACCACAAATAGATGTTGTTTCGCTATCATAACCCACGTAAGAATACTTGTGCGAATTTGTGACAGATCTTGATCACACACCCCCATACTCCCCCATGCCTGTGTGACCTGTTTTCATTTTGACTGTTCCCGGGTGAGGCGCGATGAAATCCATTGTTCAAGCCATGCCGTACCACCACGCTCTTCTCATGTTTGTCCCTAGCGTTTCGAGGCGCATCCCGCCATACTGGTGCCATTGCCGCTCTTGCTTATATAGCCGCCTTCTGCCATCATTGCTTCTTCCATTTCTGCAACCGTTGGCAACCCCCATTGCACATTGCAGCTGGTGGTATCAGCATGACCGGGCCGGTCAACAGCATCTCTGAAATCTCCATAGATCCGTGAATGCTAGATGAATGCACCACAACACTGAAAAGGAATCACATTCAGCGGGAAAGTAACCGCACTTCACTTGTACGCCATAGAAACATGGGTAATAGAGAATTTAGGTTGGCGAGGTACCGCGGTACAGTAGGTAGGTAGGTAGGTAGCTGCGCGGCCGAGCTTAAGTTCCACTCCTCAGCCGTTAGCAGGGAACCGCCTCGAGACTCTTCTGTTCTGTGTAGAATACCGCGCTTCTATTTACGCTCGTAACCTCCTGGAGATACGTCTCCAAGGCCGAAACAGATCCGTTAGAGTCATAGTTTGGTCGTGTTTTAGTGGCATGCCCTGGTTGTTCTTTGGAAAGTTTTGATGGAGATCGAGTGGGAGAAGACTCCGCCCGCGCCGTACGGTTTCTTGGGATGGTATGGCATTGGCTGCGCGCCTTCTCACACCTTGGTCCCTTCGGGCTTTCTCCAAAATACACGCCCTCACCGTCCGCTTTCTCAATCGCACGCCCTCCCGTCCTGGATAGCTCTTCCCCCCGGAGGCCGGGTGTGTCACCAACGACACACGCTTGGGGGTTTACATTGCTCTACAAAATCCCCTCGCCCGCCTGCATATCCCTTCCCTTCGATCTCTCTCTTCTAACCCTCATACCTTTCTTTATCGCTACTGAGTATACCTTTGCCTCCGATTCTTTGTGCTGTTGGGTGATATCGCAGCCATTCGTGAGCTGGAAGAGCTGTCGTGGTATCTTCATACCGACAAGCGTGCTCATTACCCCACTACCAAAAGTCAGAGACCCCGCCATTAAAGCTCTCGATAAAGCTCCCACTTTACCAGAGCTTCTCGCCTTCGCTCATTTCAACTTCTTCATATTCCTGAAGTCGCTGACACAGATCGCCCAAGATGGCTGGCATCGCTCCCGTTGCTCCCCAGCAACCACTCACATTCAACGATGTCTTCGAGGAGGAAGATATCGATGAGCCGAAGGAGGCCAACACGGTCCACCACATTCGTGCCAACTCTAGCATCATGCATGTGAAGAAGATTCTTGGTGAGTAGCTGGCGCCTTCTTGACAGCCACCAATGGCTTATCTCGGGAACAATACCGCCCCCGTTGCGTACCAGGAGGACTTGCGTTGACTAGATTTTCTTTCTCCTACAGTCGCCAACCGTGGTGAAATTCGTAAGTCAAACAGCCCATTCCCTATCCTAGACCCGCAATCGCTAACATGTGAACAGCCATTCGTGTATGACTGCCTGCCCATTCCTTCCGCCCAACCGTACAATTTTAGACACTGCCAAGCTGACACGGATTTCTGGTTATAGATTTTCAGAACTGTAAGTCTCGATCGTCGGTTCAAACGGCTCATGACCTGAACTATGGCACTGACAATTACCAGGCTCACGAGCTTTCACTGCACACCGTTGCAGTCTTCAGGTACCCCTCACTTGAAACCACGATTCTAGCGACACAAGATTTCATAAACTAACTCGGACAGTTATGAGGATCGACTGAGCATGCACCGACAGAGTACGCGATCGATCCATGCCCATTTGTGTCTTGATTCCTTTACTGACCACTCCTTCAGAGGCTGATGAAGCCTACGTCATTGGCAAGCGTGGACAGTATACCCCTGTTGGCGCGTACCTGGCTGGTGATGAGATTATCAAAATCGCTGTCGAGCACGGCGTGCAGATGATTCACCCCGGTATGGATATTAATTTTCGGCATCCGGGATTATTAGCGCTAACTAAGGACCCAGGTTACGGTTTCCTCTCCGAGAACGCCGAGTTTGCCCGCAGTGTCGAGAAGGCTGGCCTCATCGTGAGTCTCAAGTACCCCACCACTCCCGCTCCGTCCGTGCGCTAACCCCGGACCAGTTTGTCGGCCCCTCCCCCGATGTGATCGATTCCCTTGGTGACAAGGTTTCTGCCCGAAAGCTTGCCAATGCTGCCAATGTACCTGTCGTCCCTGGTACCCAGGGTGCTGTCGAGAGGTACGAGGAGGTCAAGGACTTCACCGACAAGTATGGTTTCCCTATCATCATCAAGGCTGCCTTCGGTGGTGGCGGTCGTGGTATGCGAGTAGTCCGCGACCAAGAGAGTCTTAAGGAGTCCTTTGAGCGTGCCACCTCTGAGGCCAAGACCGCCTTCGGTAACGGAACTGTCTTCGTTGAGCGTTTCCTTGACAAGCCCAAGCATATTGAGGTTCAGCTTCTTGGTGATAACCACGGCAACATTGTCCACCTGTACGAGCGTGACTGCTCCGTTCAGCGACGACACCAGAAGGTTGTTGAGATTGCCCCTGCCAAGGATCTCCCCGCTGAGGTCCGCGACAACATTCTCGCTGATGCTGTGAGACTGGCCAAGACTGCCGGTTACCGCAATGCCGGTACTGCTGAGTTCTTGGTTGACCAGCAGAACCGCTACTACTTTATCGAGATCAACCCTCGTATTCAAGTCGAGCACACAATCACTGAAGAGATTACCGGTATCGATATCGTTGCCGCCCAGATTCAGATCGCTGCTGGCGCCACATTGAACCAGCTTGGCCTCACCCAGGATCGCATCTCCACCCGTGGTTTCGCTATCCAGTGCCGAATTACAACTGAGGACCCTGCTAAGGGTTTCTCACCCGACACCGGAAAGATCGAGGTTTACCGATCATCTGGCGGTAACGGTGTCCGTCTGGATACTGGTAACGGTTTCGCCGGTGCTGTTATCACTCCTCACTACGACTCTATGCTTACAAAGTGTACCTGCCATGGTTCCACCTACGAAATTGCTCGTAGAAAGGTTCTCCGAGCCTTGATCGAGTTCCGTATTCGAGGTGTCCGAACCAACATTCCTTTCCTTGCCTCTCTCCTTACTCACCCTACCTTTATTGATGGAAACTGCTGGACTACTTTCATCGACGATACCCCTCAACTCTTTGATCTCATTGGTAGCCAGAACCGCGCCCAGAAACTGCTTGCCTACCTCGGCGACGTTGCCGTCAACGGTAGCAGCATCAAGGGCCAGATCGGCGAGCCCAAGTTCAAGGGTGAAATCCAGGTCCCTGAGCTCACCAACTCCGCCGGAGAGAAGATCGATACTTCAACACCCTGCACCAAGGGATGGCGAAACATCATTCTCGAGCAGGGCCCCAAGGCTTTCGCGAAGGCTGTCCGCGAGTACAAGGGTACTCTGCTCATGGACACAACTTGGAGAGACGCCCACCAATCACTTCTCGCTACTCGCGTTCGTACTGTCGACTTACTCGGTATTGCCAAGGAAACTAGCCATGCGCTTTCCAACTTGTACTCTCTTGAGTGCTGGGGTGGTGCCACCTTTGATGTTGCTATGCGATTCCTCTACGAGGACCCCTGGGACCGACTCCGCAAGATGCGAAAGCTTGTTCCCAACATTCCTTTCCAGATGCTTCTCCGTGGTGCTAACGGTGTTGCTTACTCTTCTCTGCCTGATAACGCTATCGATCACTTCGTTGACCAGGCCAAGAAGAACGGTGTCGATATCTTCCGTGTCTTCGATGCCCTGAACGACATCAACCAACTCGAGGTTGGAATTAAAGCTGTTCAAAAGGCTGGCGGAGTTGCCGAGGGAACCATCAGTTATTCAGGCGACAGTACAGTACCCCGTTCCTCATCTTGGTTTTTACCTACTGACCATCCTTACAGTGCTTCGCCCTGGCAAGAAGTACAATCTCGAGTACTATCTTGACCTTGTCGATAAGCTTGTCGCCCTTGACATTGATATCTTGGGTATCAAGGATATGGCTGGTGTCCTCAAGCCCCACGCGGCTACGCTTCTGATCGGATCAATTCGAAAGAAGTACCCTGACCTTCCCATCCACGTGCACACACACGACTCTGCCGGTACTGGTGTGGCTTCAATGGTTGCCTGCGCCAAAGCGGGCGCGGATGCTGTCGATGCTGCCACCGACAGCCTGTCAGGCATGACCTCGCAGCCCAGCATCAACGCCATCATTGCTTCGCTTGAGGGCAGTGACTGTGACCCTGGTCTGGACCCCAAGCTTGTTCGATCACTCGACGTCTACTGGCAGCAACTTCGTTTGCTTTACTCTCCCTTCGAGGCCCATCTTGCTGGGCCCGACCCCGAGGTTTACGAGCACGAGATCCCCGGTGGTCAGTTGACCAACATGATGTTCCAGGCTTCTCAGCTAGGTCTCGGATCCCAGTGGCTTGAGACCAAGAAGGCCTACGAGCATGCCAACGAGCTTCTCGGTGACATTGTCAAGGTCACTCCTACTTCCAAGGTCGTCGGTGATCTTGCCCAGTTCATGGTCTCCAACGGCCTGTCCCCCGAGGATGTGAAGGCTAAGGCCTCCCAACTCGATTTCCCAGGCTCTGTGTTGGAGTTCCTTGAAGGTCTGATGGGCCAGCCTTATGGCGGATTCCCTGAGCCCTTGCGATCTGATGCCCTTCGAGGCCGTCGCAAGCTCGATAAGCGACCTGGTCTCTTCCTCGACCCCGTCGACTTCGTCAAGACAAAGCGTGAACTCGGCAAGAAGTATGGTGCTCCAGTCACCGAATGCGATGTGGCGTCCTATGTTATGTACCCCAAGGTCTTTGAGGATTACAAGAAGTTCGTTCAGCAGTACGGTGATCTTTCAGTCCTTCCCACTCGATACTTCCTGTCTCGTCCTGAGATTAGCGAAGAGTTCAACGTTGAGCTCGAGAAGGGCAAGGTCTTGATTCTGAAGCTCCTTGCCGTCGGTCCCCTGTCCGAGAACACCGGTCAGCGCGAGGTCTTCTTCGAGATGAACGGAGAGGTCCGACAGGTCACTGTTGTTGACAAGAAGGCTGCTGTTGAGAACATTAGCCGACCTAAGGCCGATGCTAATGACTCGAGCCAGGTCGGCGCGCCTATGTCTGGTGTCCTGGTTGAGCTCCGTGTCCACGAGGGCTCAGAGGTCAAGAAGGGCGACCCTATTGCCATCCTTTCTGCTATGAAGATGGAGATGAGTATCTCTGCGCCTCACAGCGGCAAGGTTTCAAACCTTCAAGTCCGTGAGGGCGATTCTGTTGATGGTTCTGATCTCGTGTGTCGAATCGAGAAGGCGTAAGGCTCAAGTCTGGTTGCGCAAGGAAATAAAAGATTGGGTTTAATGACACTTATGGGTATCAGGAAGTACCCTAAAACTATGGGATTGGCGCGTTGAGATGACCTATGAATAGTTCTTTGAAAAAACTTTGAATACAATTATGAATTAACTCATTGAGGTTATGGTTATCGCCAGGCTTCTACCAATCTCTGTGAAGTTTTATTATAGATTTATAGCACTTTAAGGAATTCTATAATTATTATCACTAAATTTACTGAAAGTAATATCTTCTTAAATATTACTATATAGGTGAGTTTAGTAATTTTTGAAATTAGTTTCAGTCTCTACAGAGATGCTTACTGGCATCCGGTAAGGGGCCAGAGGGAGTTTGTTTATGTAAGCTCCGAGGAGTAGCAAACAACAAGCAGTCAAATTTCACAGATGAAAGACCGAATGGTCACATCTTATAGAGGTTTTGGGTCAGTGACATCACCAATCTGGTAAAGCCTTGCTTGTGAGAGCCCGTTGTCGAATTTGAACTGAGCCTCGTAGTTACAAAAAGGGGGGCTCTCAAGCCTCGGCAGTCTCGCCGGTAACCACTACTATATATCCACAAGATAGAAGATGATGTTTGTCTTAAATAGAACGGCGCAAGACCTTTGCGCTGGATCGTTAAGTAAACTACCTTGATAAATAGTGCAAGATTTAATAAGATCTCTAATTGTATATAAAAAGGTCAAATAGATAATTAGTTGTAGACAAACTGTGAGAGATGTATCCAAAAAGCTTATGATCCATAACTTGTATTGAATAAACTATTCCTGGGGTGTATATAATAGGTTTATTGCGGATTAAACATTTTATTGTTAATTGTGGTGCGAATATCAAAGCACAGAGTCTTGCTTCCTTTGACTCCCAGTTGATTATCTCAGGCGAAGAGCCACACGACACACAAGACAGCCCTGGGAGCTTGCGTAAACACTCTCCGACAATCTTCCAATAGTATCACACTGCTCAACTTGCTGTTTATCCTTCTGCATCGAAATAAACTAACTATCATCGTCCAGAATACGAGAGTCTTAGCGGAGCTCTCCACATCCTGTGAGAATATCCAGAAGCCAATGCCGAGACAAACGAAGTCAGAACAAATCGCTAAGGCGATGAAAGCCGCCGAGCAACTGGGCCCAAGTATTGTTCCTTCCATAACTATCACAAACGCGCTCTCAGTCGTTGGGGCGAAGGCGCCTGAAGCTCTCCAGAAGATACCTAGTGACCGACGGCAAGAATGGCGCTGATGGCACAGCCGCCGTTACTCAGCTAATCAAGGACCTCAACATATAGAAGCTTGGTTAAGGGAGAGGATATTATGTTCGCAATGCAGGACGCAAACTTTAAGCAATCTATTTATATAAATGATTACTGTCAAGTGAATTCAATACTATAGCAGCAAGAGTGTTATATTTAGAAAATATTTATACAGTTAATAAGTATTATTATTAGGCTTTGAAACAACTAGCTACACTGTCTATATTAAATAATTAATAAATAATATCCACAGCTATTATCTATATTTAATCTTTAACTATAGTTATATAGAGGTCTTATTATTTAAATTACTGATATTTACAGTTAAAAGGCTAGATAACCTCTTATATAATTAAAGTAAAAAAAAAACTTTTTTTCTTTCTTTCCTTCACCTTTATATTAATCCTCTAAATCCAAGCACAGCGCATATTGTCGACCAGAGGCACTGCATTTATTATTCCCCCCCTTTTGTCTTTGTGCAAGTAACTTGCGCGACATATTTTCTCTATCTTATCCATCGTACCCAGTCGTCATCTTTATCCAACATTTAGAGATGGACCAAGACAAAGAGGCGAACCCATCGCCCGACAACGAAATCGCAATCCATCCAGGTCTATGGGCAATTCAGTTTGCTTATGGTCAGCGACAGCAATTTCAAGTGATCCGATTCAGAGACGGGATCAAGTCAACTTGCAGTCGTTGTTGGCGTCATCGAGGATAAGCTGGCAGGAATTAATGACATTTCGTACAAGGATTTGTCACCTGCTAGCCAACTCTACTTTACGATAAAGGGGATATTTGAGAGACCCGTGGAATATAACGGAGACAAAGACGCAGAACATTTCATCACACTGATGAAGTTATGGTCATTGCCTTCACGATGTGGCGAAGCTTCATTGTTCAGACTTGCTCCAGCTTACACGAGAGACCGGAGAATGATTCAACAAAACTAGTCAAGAGAATCAGACGCCTGCATAAAACAACAACTCAAGCTGGTATCAGTCTTGATGACCGTCAGGTAATTATCGGTGGAAAGGATGCTTTCTCTAATGTCTATAACGTAGCTATCAACGCGATGTGGAGGAGGCCGAAGCAGAGCAAGCATTGGCAAGAGAGCAGTTTGGAACATACATCCCAACAAACCAAGAGGAGCATCGACGACATTCTATTCAGCTTGGCTCATGTAGCAATGTCCCGCGACCAACGACTCTTTGATGCCAGAGAGATTGGTGCACTTTTGCATCTGCAGCATGAGAAGTTGTTCCGAAACCAAGCGAGCCTAAGTAATAGACAAACTTAGATAAATTTAGGATAAACTTAGCAAGTTTAGTATATACTTAGTAGATCTTTAGACCTGTTATTTCTAGCACCTGTATTAAAATTATGGTCCAAAAGTATCAGAACACCCCACCCTGTAGGAACTCAATTACTTCAACGGTGATAACTT